>JBBPCX010024207.1:0-16612 GCA_037974365.1 Hydrocynus forskahlii | reverse complement strand
CACACACACACACACACACACACACAAACACACACACACACACACACACACACACAAACACACACACACACACACACGGGGTTAATTAATAACCAGCCTACATTTTCACATGAACCCAGCATACTGGAGTGGGAATTCCCCCTTAGCTGACCTCTACCGTTTACACACACACACATACAGTCACATACACAGACACACACACACACACACACACACCTATGCTCATGTCCTTTTCTTCCTTTTATGGAAAACTGTTATGTGTCTGTGTATCTGATGTCACTTATGCAGTCCTTCTCTGTAACTTGTATCCTACATTTGCTTGGGTAAACATAAATTACTAAGCATCTTCCTTAGTCATAAACTAACCCTAACTTCAGTAAATGTGACCATCATAAACAAAAGTAGCCTTTCAAACACAATCCTGCCTTAGCAAACAGCTTAGACACTCTAGCTCAGGGGTGTCAAGCTCTGGTCCTGGAGGACCGGTGTCCAGCACAGTTTGATGGTTCTCCTCCTCAAACACATTCACTAAACCTGATAATTACCTGGCGAGGTGAACCAGGTGTTTCTGAGCAGGGAAATCACCAAAACATGCTGGACTACGGCCCTCCAGGACCGGATTTCAATACCCCTGTTCTAGCTAGACTACATTAATATCTCCTTACATGCTAATAATAGCTAATAACAAATAATGATTGATGGCTTGATTGCATCTCACCTGTACATGCGTGATTTGGAGATGGAAATGTGTCTGATGTCGGTATGTCAAGTTAATGGGAAACAAATGGAAAACTCATTGTCATTTGTCGACGCACTGATTTTGTGATGTATTTCGCACCATTATGTAGTGCCGCTGAAGTTTCTGTATCTTCAGGTGGCATTGCTCTCCTGTCCTCTCATATATTTTCTCCCTCATCCAGGAAATACATTTCTGTGCTTTTTTCACTTTACTTTTAAATTCCCCATCAGACCAAATTACAGTGAAATACTTTGCCCCCATGGGTTATTTTACTTTTGTTCCAGTTTCTTTCTTCGGTATCTTCCTGTAATTGGTCCAAAAGGCCATCCAAAAACTGTGTTTACACTGCAAAGAACCAAACCATGGTTCGGTCTGATCTGTTCTGAAACCAGTCCATCTGGTTGAACCAAATTTCGGTCCTTTGTTTCATACCATGGTTTAAGTCACCATCCACACCAGCTATTGAAAAATCA
Organism: Hydrocynus forskahlii; assembly: GCA_037974365.1. NCBI lineage: Eukaryota > Metazoa > Chordata > Actinopteri > Characiformes > Alestidae > Hydrocynus > Hydrocynus forskahlii. The sequence goes on along the minus strand of JBBPCX010024207.1, from coordinate 15,400 downwards.
CCTGAAAAATCTGAAGGTCCAGTACAATCAAAAGTAGTTGTGAAAGTATCCAGATAGTTTGTTCACTATTAAAGTATCTGTAGGTAATCAATAGGGGCCACTTAAAATAAAGTGTGAGCAATTTGTTTATGAAGTCTTTGGATCATGTTTTGGGATTTCTAGATCAATTTGGGATTTATACATTAACCCTTATTCTGTGTTTATCTTATGATGGTAGGAGGTCAATGGCAAACCGGATGCTCCATTGTGTTCAATGGGGCAGTAACAGAACCCTCTGCTACCACCAGTGGCAACTACAATGTACTGCATTGGTGCAAGGATGTTCTGTCCTGACTTCGGTGTTCAAGTTTTGCCTTCCGCCTCAGCGGTGTAATTAACCAAGTGATGCCATGGACACAGAACGTCTCAAGCTCAGGCACACCCAGTATTATACAACGGAACATTGCAAGAGTACAGAGCATTCTCCTACCATTTTCCATCTTACATACCAAATCCACCTTAATGAAGTGCCCCTAAGCCATTTTCACTTATGTTACTGTCACCATGGCCATGTCTCTATGGCTGAATGCTGTTGCGTTACTGTAAAAAGTAAAAAATGTAAAACAATTAAAAACATTATGAGTGAAGGACAGAAGAGAAACTAAAAGAAGAAATCAGAAAAAAAGAACAAGACAATCACAAGGACCAGAGGCATCATTAGGCTCTTGGAACATTCAAGTCTATAGTTTCAATTTGTCGACAGGAAAGTTTGCTCACTTCGGCCGTGTGTCACCATGTCTCCATGAAAGCTCAGAATAACAGATAAATATAATTAAATCCAGGGCTATGGGCCTTGTTTTAAATTAATTTTGAGATCCAGGGCTATACATAAAAACGTTTGGGCCTGTAACCTCAGATGGCCAGGCCGAATAACGCCCCTGGCAAGGAGTAAATCAGAAGAAAGCTGCAGGTGGAGAGGTGAGATGGAGTAGATGGGAATGGAGGGCAGGCGAAAGTGAGTAAAGGATTAGAGGGCTCTAAAGTAAAGTGAGACTTCATGGCAGACAGGCAATGGCTCTTGTTAAAGAACCTGCAGCAAAAAGTTAACTGGCCACAACACAGTGTCTCACAAATGAGGAGACACTGCAAAGGAACCGAACCATGATTCGGTTTGATCTGTTCTGAAACCAGTCCATCTGGTTGAACCAAATTTCGGTCCTTTGTTTCAAACCATGGTTCAGGACACCATCCACACCAGCTATTGAAAAATCACCTGAAAAAGGTCCAGTACAATCAAAAGTAGTTGTGAAAGTATCCAAATAGTTTGTTCGTTATTAAAGTATCTGTAGGTAATCAATAGGGGCCACTTAAAATAAAGTGTGAGCAATTTGTTTATGAAGTCTTTGGATCATGTTTTGGGATTTCCTTATAGATTAACCCTTATTCTGTGTTTATATTATGCTGGTCATTGGCAAACCAGATGTCCCTTTGTGTTCAATTAACTTAGAGGTCCTGCCCAGAAGGCAAATGAGACACAGTTTAACTTAAGCAATATACCAGTCTTTTTAAAAATATATCCTCCATTAAAATATATTGATATAAGGTGTTTGCTTCAAGCAGCAATTCTTCAAGCATCCAAACAAATATTAGTTCTTTTACTAAAATCTCATACGCACACACACAGCGTGTGAGATGGAATGAAATGTGGACATTAAATTTGTTTTTGCAGCTGTTTATTTCATTGTATGGCAGAAGCTATTATATGCAATTCTACAATGTCCACAATTATACTGTATAAATCACAAGACGATCTTTAGAATTATCAGTATTGGTATCAGGATGCTAACCTTAGTATTAACCATATCCTTGATATGTTATGCAATGGCACGTGAAATGCACATTATTCATTCAAAATTCTAAGTCCTGTGTGCACAAACTCATACATAAATAGCTTCTCCAACACACACACACACACATACACACACACACACGCCCAGTTTATGTATGCTCAGACTTGTATTTGGTTCAAACTTGTTATCATAGTTAGGTATAGAAATGGGAACATTGCCTGAAAGCATGAGTGTGCTACTTGCTAAAGGGAATACACACACACACACACACACACACTATTAATAGACAAAGCCTGTCAGTGTGTTGCGGGTTCCCTGGGGCAATGGAATCTTGGACAGGATTTGTCAGAAAGCTGCAATACAGCTCTTGGGAAAAACACACCACTGACTGCCCCTCTGGCTTTACCTGTGTGTGTGTGTGTGTGTGTGTGTGTGTGTGTGTGTGTGTGACCTCTGCAAAAAAAATGTAATTTTGATTTGAAAGTACCTCTCTGCAAACTAAAAGAAGCCTACAACAGATAGATAGATAGACAGATGATAGATAGACGGATGGATACATAGATAGATAGATAGATAGATGGATAGATAGAGAGACGGACAGACAGACAGACAGTCCCGTAGTGTCCAAAGTGTCCTGCCAAAGATCGCAGCAGCTGCCAGACAGGTCAGCATGGTGCAGGGCTGTGACTGTGCTGGCCAACAAGATTCTTTCAAAGGTGAACTTTAGCCCACAGTTGTGTGGTGGTGTGTCTTACACCACACAGCAGATACCAGCTCACTGCCCTGAGTGAAGGATCCCCCTCGCAGGTATGCAAGTACTAAGAATCTATCAAAGGTCATCTCATATATTTTTCAAATTTGATCTTTTCCTGTTTGCCTTCTATACCTAAACAGCCTGAGCTGACTGCAAATCCAGTAGCAGTGATGCGACCCTTCATTTTCATACACAGAACGGTGCAAAGACATCTCATTTTGAGAAGGAAGGATTGCAGCCTTTCAAAAGCAACCATACCTACAAAAGGCGTGACAAGTTTACCCAACGTACCTGAAGATTTTAGGATAAAACAGCATAAAACACCAAGTATTCAGGTCTCCAACGCAAGTGCTTTTGTCGATTGCACAGTTCATTTCAAGCAACAGCTTGTAAAGGGAATATGGGCCATTTTAAAATGAGACATTGTTGAGAAAACAAATGATTGTGGAAAGTGAAGGTGCATGAAGTTTTTGGAATGTATAGCATGTATTACAAATGAAGTATTACGAATTACAAATAATACTTAAAAAAAAAAAAGTTCCTATAGCCACAGCACAACTTGATGGAGAATAGAGAATGACTGAGTTAGAGAGAGAGAGAGAGAGACAGAGATAGAGAGAGAGAGGTGGAGAAAGGTGATGACAGAAGGATATATGAAGGGTAAAATGAGAATGAACGACAGTCCTGTGGAGAACTGAAATCTGGTTAATGTCTCCAAGAGCAGTCTCCGTCTGAGTGTCAAAAAATGCATAATTTCCAGACCTCCAACTTCAAGTGGTCTGCACCCTCTCTCTCTCCCTCTCTCTCTTTCTCGCTTGCTCTCTCACTCTCGCTCTGTCTGAGATTGTCAATAGCATCTTACAGAACACTCTTTTGAAGCTTTTTTTCCCCTAAAGTGAGACAGGAGGGAAAACATGTTAGTGTACTAAATATGCAAATTCATGTCCCAGTGCTGAATCTGTAGCTTATATGGGACCCTGAATGCTAAACACATATACAGCTATTGGCAATGAAATGAAGCAGGGCCCACTGCCTTTACTCATTATGACAAATGCCCATGTCTTTCATGTCACTGAGCTTTTACGCTTGAGAAATCGGTGTGAATATATTTTGAAGAATCTGTGGATTTTTAATTCTTGTTTATGTATGTCGAATATTATTTGCTAAATGGGCCATTGTTGCATGAGCTGTGTGTAACATTAATGTACTTTAATGAAATGAAATTTGAATGAATGACATTTATGCACGTCCTCACTTAATGAGATTTAATTTAGGTGGCTCTGGAGTATTTGTATTGGTCCACTCATCATAAAACTTTTACACAGTGGAAAGAGCAGAGTGTGTGATGCAAAGATGGGAATTCGATGGAAAAAGTTTTCATATTAAAATGGTACTAATGTAACGGGTAGAAAAAAAAAAACAGTGCATCGGTTGTATTTCTGCTATCCTGACCCCATATTCTATCAACACTGCTCGATTGGAGCAGCAGCACAGTGTTGATCTTCGGCTGATTGCGGAGTCGAGTTGAGGCAGATGTTATCTGTGTGATTGACTGGGCTTCCACCATTGTTAGCAGAGCTGAGTTTGTTCCGACAGTAAGCCATAATTTGTGTAGTAATTCGCAGCGGAAAAAGGGATGGAAGAGTACAGGACTTTCTTGAGCTTTTGTTTGCTTTGTCAACACGCGGCACGGTCAAGTTCCAGAAAGTCAGAAAAAAAACGGAAAGAGAAGACAAATGGTGGGCCTCCGTTGTGTTATCTCTGCATCAAAAAATCTGAGAATCCAGAGAGAGGGTGATGAAAGGTGTGCACGCATGTGGAGGGGGCAAGCTCAGTTTACCTTCAGTTTAGACATATTTTAGGTGTGCTTGGAGCTCTGTGTGTGTGTGTGTGTGTGTGTATGTGTATGTGAGTAAGCGAGAGAGAGAGAGAGTTTTGCAGTGGTACGAGTGTGAAAGGGTTCTCTGCTTACCATCAACTTGTCACTCCGTTCTGGCATGTAACCTGCCCCCTTTTAAAATAAACATACCTGCTGCTCAGTCTGACGGCTCATAACTCACACTGTCGCTCCATCTCTCTCTGTCACACACAAACACACATGCATGTTTTATTGCACTGAAACCGTAGAGACAGTAACACAAAGCAGTTGCGTAACGCTGATTAAGCGAGGCAGTGCAATGTTGAGAAATGCCATCTTCTCAATTAGTACTGTGGTCTTACATCAAAGTAAACATCACACAAGTAACCGTTAAACCTTCACATCTTTGCATGTACCTCCTAGGGGCATTAGAGAGCTTGCAGTTGCTTTAGAATAATGGTTGGAAAAAAACCCTATGGATAGCTGATCCGTCAAGACATATTTGACATTTGAACTTTGCTGCTTTAGTTTTGTACAAGAAGCTACCAGGCTAATGTAGCTAACAAGTGAAGCTGATCATGATTGGGCGATATCACACTGTTTAACATTAACTTGATAAATGCCTGTGTTTCATAATATGTTTTCTGAGCATGAATATCATCAGCACATCGAGAACACTGTCCAACTGCACGTGTTATTACAAAGCGGAATTAGTTGTGCTTAATTAGGTTCAATGCAGGTCAGCGTGCGAAACATTCAATCAAAAATTGATACTCATTTTAAGTTGGTCTTTTTTGATTATTTCAACTAATCAGATGCCAGAGATAATAAATATTGCGATGTTTCATGTACCCTCAAAAACTGATGCATTGTGTTAGCCCATCTAAACTTTAAATCAGCAATTCCAGGCAATGATCTCCATATGTGTGCTAAATGGGTAAATATGAGTACAACACAAAGAAGAGAGAGTGTGGATAAAGGCTGGTCATGTTTGACTTCAGATGGTTTTAGGAGGGCAGAGATGCTGAGGTCCAGGACTGGCAGCAGTGCTGCAGCTTTAGCTCCTTGTTCCTGGCAGAGGGGTGACTGCAGCCCCTGATGACTCAGTGCAGGTTCATCACAGCCCCATCTCTCTCAACAGCTCCAGGAACAGCCTGAAATCTGCCCCTCTGCCCAACTGTTGCTGCATGGTGACTTCAGCACAGCTCTGAGATCACCGTAAGCAGCTTTAGCTTTGATGAGTCACACCATGATGAGCTCAACAGACCAGAGCACCGCAGCTCTCAGCTTAATCCAGCAAGCCTGATGCTCCTCATCCTTTTACCTGACCTTGATCTGTTCACACACACACACACACACACACTCACTGATCACTTACCGTAACTGCATCCTTATCCCATCACAGGTGACCACACCTTTGCCAAGTCAAATGAGCCTGAAAGTTAAGGCACTATACACAAAGAACAATGATGCGAGTGACTAAACCTTCATCGATTATACATTAATCCGCCTTATGCAGGATCTCCCATTAAACACACCAACATTATGCTTCCTTATATTCTAATTAAAAGTTGTATGATCACAATAATATGTTCAAGCAAACATCGCTTTCACCTCAGTCAAACAGTTATCATCACCAAGTATGGGGAAAAAAATCAGGTTTCAATGTTTGGTTTATTGCTATGTGCATTTTTTTTATAAGTGTTAGATGTTAAATGTTAAATTCGTGGAAACCACAAATATCCTTCACATTTTTTTTTTTGCTTCTTTTTTGCTTTTCCATGAATTTCGTCTACTGTTTATATATATATATATATATATTAATGCTGGGCAATGATTAATATTGTAATCACGATTAATCGCATTGTTATATGCAAAATTAAATAATTCATTCAAAAGTAGTATATTGTGCACTTTTATTTTTTCAGTAGTGCTATCTGAACAAAAGTGCAATAACATTTGGTTTGCAAACACATAAGGAGCTTTTTAACAGCAGTGCTCCCTTTGACACAGTTGCACAGCAGCAGTTCAAATATTTCTGTAAATCTCAACTCTCAAATATAAAACCAAAACTATTTGCCACCACAGGGCATTCATGTTTCATGTAGTTTGTTTAAAAAAACAGAGCATTATAGCAGCTGTAAAGGGGGATCAACTCCATACTAAAGTCTATGTATCTGAATGCAGAGTCATTAAAGTCCCTGTTGGTGAAATGGTCAGGTGTCCCAATACTTTTCATATGATACAAAGCAAGAAAAGGATTAAAAACAAAATTTAATATACAAAAAAATAATTGTCAGCATTGACTAAATAATGCGTTAACACGATAATAACGCGTTCATGTGCCCAGCCCTAATATATACAGTATTTTCACATCCATTTTCACATCCAGTAATTTTCACTGGTGGAAAAATCAAAAGTTCAATCCCGAATTTCTCACATTGCCAGCGGTTCGAGTGCAATTTGCAAATGGAAATGGGCATTTCTGAGTTTTCTACATAATTTGAGCATACTATAAGCCACCTTTTATTGGTTAAAAGCAGCAAACTTCTCTGGACTGTAATACATGTGATACACATGTGTATAGTGCTAATGTCGTTAGAAATATCTTTGATCATGAAGATAAGAGCATTCATTCCAGGAGTTTACCCTCCCATTGATAGCATCATGCTTATAGTTCCTAATCATCTTCATATAGTAGCTTTATGCTTTGTGGTTAGTATGGGTAGTATTGGAAAGTACATTGCAGAGCATAGCTTTAAATGTCATCAGCAAGGCGCAAAGTTCCAGGCAAAAGCCCACACTATACTGTGGGGAAATATGTGTGCACTGATTTTGGGTATGTTTCACTCTCACACTTGAACTTGACATGCGTGCTTGTTTGTGTGTGCTTGATGATTCTTTTGCTGTCAAAGCAAAGATTAAATGTCCACGTGATGATAAGAAGAAATGAAGACACTGCTGGAACGTTTTGACAGACATAACTCACTTTATATTTTTACTGGTATATATTTGAATATCTGAGTCATTTTGAACAAACACTATCCTGATAAATATCTTTATTGAGACTGTATTAGAAACGTCGAGGACCTACAGCAATACTGTACATACATAAATACATAAATGAAGAGTTTAATTACAAAATGCTGGACATACACATTCACATACACATACACATACACATACCTTTCTCTAATAAAGTAAAATAATAATCATTATGCAACATTTATATATTTGCAAAGCCCACTTCCACTGAAAGATAACATGAAAAAAAAAGCTTTTAGCAAAAGAGTTTGAGGTAAATATGTGCTCAGCTACAGTAACACACAAGCAGAACCCGGACCCCCATACAGCGAGTAATGGAAGAGGGTATTTGTGTATATGTGGTGATGATCTCCAGTTTCTGCAGACTCTGGCATTCTGTGGTGAGGTCATGCTTATGGATATCTGTGTTTATATGTATTTTAATGTCTTATATTTTTCCTTTCATGGCTTAGAGCATTTGTATCATTACACACATACATGTGTGCTTTGCTTAAAGAGGGATCAAGGAGAACACACACACACACACACACACACACACACACACACACACACACACAATATTATCCTTATTAATGTTTATACATTAATTTATTAATGGTTATTATATCCTTAACATTCAAAAAATAATTAATTTGCAGTTATAACACATAAATGAAGGGCACCAGAGCTGTTAGATCACACTGGCTTATTTCAAAGTGGTAGCGAAACGTTCTGCGGACTTTAGAACACAATTTTATGAACTTCTGTCTAAAGCACAATTTTCTGGAGTGAGTTTGCGTATGTATGTATGTGTGTGTGTGTGTGTGTGCTCGTGAAAGGTCGGGACCAAAGAGAGAATATGACTGTCTGATAGTAACTTTAGTTTATTGTTTCAGTCTGTCCCCTTCACTGTTTTCATGAACCAGGGACTTCCCTGTCTGTCTGTCTCTCTCTTTCTCTTTCTCTCTCTCTCTCTCTCTCTCTCTCTCTCTCTCTCTCTCTCTCTCTCTCATACACACACACACATACACACAACCAAATATTACTAGCATAATACAGTAAAGCAGGAATATATTATATAGATGATTGGTTCCATAAGAATAATGTTGTGCCCCTTATTACCTGTGATAGATTCTAAAGTTTCTCACACATTTGCTTATTATTGTAGAAAATAAACAGAAAGAGAAAGCAAGAGTCAGAGAGAAAATGAAAGGTAGATTATATATAGAGAAAAGGTGTAAGGAGAGAGAGAGAGAGAGAGAGAGAGAGAGAGAGACAGAGACAGAGAGCAAGAGAAAGAGAGAGAGAGAGAGTTTCCATTGACAGACCTGTGAGATCTTTCTGTGTATTAGAGAGAGGTACATAGAGTACAAACCAAAGGAAGGAAGTTATTAGTATGTGCTGTATTTGCTGCCAACAGTCAGGGTGTTTCATTCAGCATGAACCCTTTATAAGTCTTTATAATTTAGTAGGGGATGCAGAGGACATTTTGCTTGGGGCCTTCAAAAGTTTAGCAATGCCACCACCTCATAGTCTCTTCCTCACGCATACAACTACGTCTATTCTGACTTACATATTAGCTACTAAATAACAGATAACTGCTGAAAAATGAGTCTAAAAATAATAACCCTGCAGTTTAAGGCTTTAACTCTCTCTTACCGTTAAAGAGGCCCCCCACATGAGCTGGGACAAAAAGTGTTCATTGCTGGGGGAAATTCAGGCCCCCCTCTATTGCAAGGCTGTAAAGTACAGCAGAAAGCCCCTGCTCAGGGTGGATTGCGCTCAACACCCACACGCAGACACCTCTATTTGGACAGTCACACTCATGGCACACACGTGTGAATAATTTATCAAATGGGGCCAGCTGAAGGCAAACTGCCACGCAGGGAGTGGGATAGAGAGAAAGACGAAAGAGAAAGTGAGGGAGCAAAAGGGAAAGAGGGAGAGAAAGTGCCAGCAAGTCAGGTGGTTTCCCCTCTATCACCACTGAACAGAAAGCCCCCCTCCTTCCACCCATCTCTTCCCACTTTCCCTCCGCCTGTCCTGTTCTCTGCTCGCAGTGGAATGAGAGCACAGTGATTCAGCAGAGGACAAGGGGGTCATGTGACCATCGGGAGATCCCTCCACAGCATGGTCACATGACTGTCTGGAAGCATCCTCCGCTACTAAAGCTGGCTTCCCAGTAACCCGAGCAGCAGCTGGAGGGGGGCACGTAGCAGCTGTCACTATCTGTGTTCGCCATCACTAATAGGACGAGGGGTTTGTGTGTGTGTGTGTGTGTGTGTGTGTGTGTTTCAGACAACCTGTCGTCACTCTAGGACTTCTGGGCATTTGGGAAAAGCTGATTATTCCAAGAGTCTGATTGTTGGTGTCCTCTAATGACGTGTAAGGTAAATAAATCTAAATAACATTCAGGCCTATTTCATTACTTCTGCATTAAAGAAATAATTTGATGAGCACAATTACACAATTTTCACTTTCCTAAGATGTGTTTAGTGTCTAAATGTCGCTTCTTTAGTTTAGAACTGCAGTTGAAAGGCTTAACATTCATACAAATAGCCAAAATTGTTTCTGTAAAAATACATCACCAAAACTTCTCTCGGCCAGCCCACATGCAGACTTGTGGATTTGGTGTAGGACACAATATGATTTACTGTGCACAAGAAAACGCAGCTCTGGATGCTTTTTTTCTTTCCCTAGGCTTTCCAGGCAATACCTTTGAAAATCCTGCACTGCTCAAATTATTATTACAAACCTTTCCCTCAGGAAAACTAGTGGAATCTCTGGAAGAACAAATTAAGCTACTTTACAGCATAATTTACAACTAGTAGTTGACTGAAAAATTAATAAAAGTGTTCTCCAAATAAAGTGATTGCTAAATGTTTATTGATGGAATTAACCAACTGCTTCATGGCATCCATGGATACAGATGAAACAGAATGAAAACAGATGGGGCAGAACTGTTGAAAAAAAAATCAACAAGAAGCTGAATGGTGTAGGCAGACTTGTAAGACAACAGGGTCTGTTTTCACAAACCACCAAAAGAGTAGGCTTGCTGATCAGTCATTTTTGTTGCAATGATCATCATAAATATTGAGGAAAAAAGGATCTGAAATCAGACCTCTTCTGCCCTGGCATTCTCTGAAATGCCTGGAGTGAAGTTTTGTTCACATTTGCTCAGAGCAAGTCCTACCACATCCACAATCTACACTACCAAAACGAAGATCAGGATGCGGTTTGAAAAGACTGAGAGAAGTTCTGGGGATGTGTTTACAGAAACCATTCTGATGACTTTTGACCTTTTGTGTTTATTAGCAACATTAGCTTCTCAGCTCCAATTCATTCAGAATTCAGGAGGTTTACTGAGGTTTAAATAACACACACACACACACACACAGCCTATTGAATGTCACAATAACAGTAAACTATGGCATATTAAAAGTGGGGATACACTGTGGTGGAAACTTTACAGTTTCAGGTGAGTGGGTGGAACGGTGCTTTGTGGTTTGACATCGCTGAGCCACAGTGTGAAGATCTTCCCTGCGATTACAATACACTTTAAAGCACTGGAGCTCCACCATCACTGGATGTGGAAAATGGCCTCGAGTTAGAACTTCACAAATGCATTGAAATTTGTACAGGAGCTGCAGGAATATCAGAGGGAAAACCCGCTAGTTGCTAAAACAAAAGGCAAAACAGTAATCTTCACTTTTTCCAATAAACATAAATGTATCTACAGTAATCTACTATTACTTTCACAAATGCTTTTGCTTTACATAAAATGCCTCTTTCATTGAAAACACTCTAAATAAGCAAACCGATTTCTGCTTAATCACTAAAGCTTAGGTTCAGGTGTAGCCACGGTTGTAATATGTCAGAAAGTTCCCAAAGAAATAGGAATACAAGTGCACACACATCAAAAATGCCGTTCTAGGCCTGGAAGAGAGTGATGAATGCAACCCCTGGTCTTTTCCTGACCTGTATAAGAAATCACTAGAGCGTGTTGGGTAAGTTCTTTCAGCAGACTCCGCCCACCTGTGGTGACTCTTCACGCCTGATTGGTGCTTACTGTAAGTGGCAGGCAGATTTTGGAGGAGACTAGAGTCTTACAGTAAACACTTTTCATTTGTTGAGTATTTTCAAGCATGAATGTTGTTTTGAAGATGTTTGGGGTTTTTTTTGTTGTTGCATGGTTTTTTTTTAATGGAAACTCTGAGTTTGCCCGTTTCAGTGTCACTATTTTTTTCTTGGGTTATTTTATTTTTGTTGGGGTTCCCGTGTTAAACGTGTGGTGCTGGCCCTTCACAATTTGCACCATGTCACACTGCGGCTCTATTTTTAGAAATAATTTGACCTGAGCAAACAGTAAGTGAGGCCTTGGTAATTACCCTCACCGTTGATTGACTTAATGACCCTTTCTGAATTACAGTACTCTCTCACTACGCAGGAGACGAAAAATATACAGACAGAGTGAGAACACTTTCCGAAAGCACACATGAGCTGTTTTTTCAGTCGGTCCCTTATTTATGTTATTTGTTGAAAGTCTGAACCGGGTTTAACTTGGGTTTGTGTTCTAGAGCACTCAAATAGTCTCGTTCTGGCACATCTCAGCTCACTGAGTGTTCAACACTGTACTGGTGACTAATCTAACGGAAGAAAACCGAAACACGCCATGCATGATTCCTGATTTAAATCAACATTGCTGAATCGTCTAATTTGTACACTTTTCTCCTCTTGCCACAGATGTTATCGATCAGCCAAGTCATATTATGTTGTGTTTTTTAGTTTCACAGGGTAGTTGGAGATAGCAATATATAAAAAAAACCTATTTGAGATTGCTCAGGGGAATAGTTTGGCCAAAAAATAAGCCAATCTGCCAAGATGTGTTTGGTGTCTGTTACATTAGCCTTGTAACTCAGCTAAAAAAGCAAATGTCAGACCTCAAATATGCCTGAATGAACTATCACTTTAATTATTACAGAGGGTAGAAAACTTCTGTCATTCAGTCATTCACTCAGTCAAATGTAATGATATTTGTGTTTAGTATGTAATCATTTCAATTTTATTCTTTGTATTTTCTATTAAAGTATGTTTATTTTGTCGTTTTTCAAAGAATGGCCCCATTTTATCTTAAGTTTTAAAGTGACATTAACAATGTATACAGAAAAGCTTGTCACTACTGGCGATGTATTCACTGTTACAGTCACTGTTTCTTGCAATAGTACCTATTTTGTGGGCTGTGCCAAGACACTTCACGTGTAAGTACGTACAAGTTTTATTTTATGACTGATGAAACCTAATCAATGCCCTCTGACCCATTATTACGTAGGGATTTATGGAGTTATAGTTTTGCACAGAGAAGCAATACATGTGACATATTTTTGCTGACACAAACTGTTTATATAACGTAAAATGTCCAAAACTATACTTGACTATGCTTAAATTTTAGTTACATTTTAGTCTAGTTTATGGCTTGGCTGACCAGCTCAGTAAACAGCTAAGGCAGCTAAGCGGCTAAGAGGCAAGGTAAGTTACCTCAATAACATTGAAAGTAAGCTTAAAAATTCTAAGTATTCATTGGAAAACTGCTAAATAAAGTAAAGAATGAAAGTATGAACCTGATCTGTTCTAAAGACAAGCACTAAAAACAAGTGTAAACGGTGCTCCAGACATATTGTGATCGCTCACGCCTCTTGCTGAGGTGGACTGGAATACATGTGACCACATATTGTATTTGTAGCGTAAATGCTAATGTGCCCATGACAAAGACATCAAAGGAAAATACATCAGGGGGGAGCACGCCAACACTAGAAATGATGGAAAAGAGCAGCGTGAAATAAAACATTTGAAGCTAGCATAACATAAAGACAGTGACAGCAATAGCAAGTCTGGAATGGACTGGATGGATAACTTAAGTGTAAAACATGAACACACCACAACGGCACAAAATTGTTCTCTGCATTGAACCCATCCACCAAGTGAAGCAGCGGGCAGCCAGAAACAGAACACCTGGGGAGCAGTGTGCGGGGACGGCACCTTCTTCAAGGGTACTTCCGTAGTGCCACTAGCAGTGCTGGGATTTGAACCCATGACCTTCCGATCGCAGGGGCAACTCCCTACTATGCCATCAGCTCGCTATTTTATCATATACTGAATTAAGTGTTACATGAGCATTGTTGGTGTGACCGGATGTGACAGAGTCAGTAACTAAATGGACACCAGTAACTAAATGGACACCTTGGATAGTCAGTAGACACAGGTGTAAATGACAATGTGTCTCGCCTGTCCACCTGTGAATCGATTGCCCAGAACACATCTTAAAACCAAGTGTAAACAGGGCTAATGTCACATGTAAATTTTACTAGTTCAGCCGGTTCAATTGTTTTTGTTAATGCCATAAGCAGTATTAGATCTAGAATAGTGAAATATACTTCAGTGGCTAGCACTATATTTCTATCCCATACAAAGGTCGGTAAGAACATTTCTGAAGAAACATGCATTACAAAGATATATATATTTATATATAATATTACAAATATTACTTCACAAATATTACTTCTGACTTCTCCGTCCAGTTCTTAAACTGAGCAGAAAGTAGTTCTTCTTGATTTACCATGTAGCAGAATATACCAAGCAGCCGACTCAGTAAAGCAGCAAAACAAAGCAGACACTAAAGCCGGCCAGAGCAGGCCAGCATGTTTCTGCTAATTACCAAAGCTCAGAGAGTGTAGCTTTCCCGAAGCAGTCTCACATCACCACACATCAATAATGTAGAGTGCTGTTACTCAAAGCCCGGCCCAGCTAGACAGACAGAATCAGGTCATTCAACCTTGGACCAAATCGAACATGTTCTTTCTCTCTCTCTTTCTCTCTTCCTCTCTCTCTTTCTCTCTCTCTCTCTCTTTCCCTCTCTCTCTCTCTCACTCTTTCTCTCTCTTTCTCTCTCTCTCTCACCCTTGAATTGGCTATCACTCACCTCATATTCACTCCATCCAGTGAAAAATGACAAATAACTCGTTTATATGTCCACGTTTCTTCTATGAAAAATGATCCTCCCTGTAGGAAGCACAATATGACCCTGGAGACATTTAAGTGATATTTGGTCAAAAGTTCAGGCATATTAAGAGCAGAAAAACAGCAGATTTGTTCGATTATTTATTTATGACTCATCTAACTGCATTTTTAAACCCATTTATGGTTAAATATGATGTCAAATCATTTAAACAGCTCTATATGACTGTATAGGCATAAGCAATATATCATGTTATAGGCACTATTCTAAAAGATTGACTTTAAAGAAAACACTTTTGTTGTATTATATAAAATGGGATGAATTTAATGATGCCTTAAATTTTGACTGATTCAAATATGTCCATGTGAATTAAACAAGTGAGTAAACTGAATGACAAACTTTTGTGGATGTAATTTATTTTCTTCATGTGAAGATGAAGTGCACAACTAAATCAAAATAAATTCTGTGTTTTTTATTGATCATTTTGCTTCATTGTTGCATGTGAACCTCACTGTAGCAATAACCACATATTACGTTATGCCAAGATTGGACTGGGGGCTAGTTTTAAATTGGATTAGTTTGAAGACTGTACTGTGCAGACACACAGAAAGCAAATACAATGACACACTGACACTCACACACACACACACACACACATACAGTCTGTCTCTGGCTCAGCAGAGTGTAATGAAATGTGTCCCTTCTGGGTGTCTTTTCTGAAGGTCTGTGAGTACAAAGAAACATTATGGTCGTTTGTGCGTGTCTGGGTGTACAAGTGTATCAGGAAGACAGAGAAACAGACAAAAAGAGAGTGTTATTCATCTGTGTCTGTATTTGTGTGAATGCGTGAGTGTGTGTGTGTGTGAGAGAGAGAGAGAGAGAGAGAGAGAGAGAGAGAGAGAGAGAGAGAGAGAGAGAGAGAG
>JBBPCX010024186.1:15000-16614 GCA_037974365.1 Hydrocynus forskahlii | reverse complement strand
TAGTAGTAGTAGTAATAATAAAAATAGTAATAATAATAATAGTAATAATAATAATAATAATAATAATAATAATAATAATAATAATAATAATAGGGCATATCTCAATGGCAAGTGGGCTGGACCCAAGACAAAAAGTAATAACATCATAAGGTGTACATTCTCTTTTTTTTTTTTACCGTTGCTATCCTTAATAATGAATGTTTATTACTACTACTACTACTACTACTACTGCTACTATTATTATTATTATTATTATTATTATTAGTAGTAGTATTATTATTATTACTATTATCATTTGTATTATGTTGCTACGTGTTTTGACCTCCTCTTAGCTAGATCTATTGTTTACAAGGAACATTTAGCGGCTAAAACATTTAGTCTTTACGTCTTTGCCAAAAGATGTTCATTTCAAAAATGTTAATTTTCAAAATGTTAATTTTCAAAATGTAGTTGAACTTGTTAATTTGGTCCATTGACTCAACCGCCTCTTTATAAAACAATATCTACATTTAATTCCACACCTCGCTTTTACCATGAGACTCCAACGACTAATGTTCCGGTCACTCATTTTGTAGCTTTATTTGAAAAAAAGTGAGTGAAATGGTGTTAAACGTTGAGTGAAATGGTGTAAGTACTAACTGCAGTAGGATTTTAACTGTACTGGTGGATCTAAATGGCGTTCACTAAATTGGGAAAAATAAAATGTCATTACTGTTATTAATTTTATTATTATTATTATTATTATTATTATTATTACAATTATAACCTTTATTATTATTGTTATTACATTTTGTAGATCTTCACACGTTTTATTTTGAATAAACATTTGCTCGGCTTACAAACTTCTGCTATTTTGTTTTCCAAGTCCCATTATTTTTGCTTATTATTAGTAGTAGTAGAAGCATTAGTACTATTATTATTAATTATATATCTTTATGGATGTTTTATATAAACATTCTATGGGGTTTATAAACTTCTGCTATTTGTTTTTCCAAGTTTGTTCTGACCCACTTTATTTTGAAATGTGTTATTAATTGCAAATTTCCCACCTGTGGGACTAATAAAGGGTCATCTTATCTTATCTTATTTTAAATAGAAACTGCTTATAATGTCATAATCAGTCTATGAGAGCGCAGTGTTCTTACCTAAGTGGTTTGGGTATGGTCTCGCGGAGAGAAGCGCGTGGACTCCGAATTTGAGAAGGTCCCCCGCCGGAGGGGTCCCGCGGTCGTCCGGGTGGTCGGTCAAAATCTCTTCGATCATGAAGCTCCTGTAGCGGTGGGACCGGTGGTCCGCGGGGTGGTAGTGTCCCCCCATCTCCAGCGGGTGGTGCATCATGGTTCTAAGTGTGTTAATGTTCTTCAAGCCCTTGAAGTCTCAGGAACATGGAGTACTCATCAGTTTGGCTGAAACTCTGCCACGCGAGCGTCCTTTACTCTTCTTCTGCTGGTGAAGCTTCTCATCCTGGAGCTGCAGCTGGAGGAGGAGCCCTGAAGAACCCGAGAGCGTCCAGAAGATCCAGCATCAGAACTCACAGACCTCCATCTCCCAGCCTGGAGCTCAGAGACGAGTGGATGAGTCCAGCAGAGGAACAGACTGATCTGACCAGGAGAG
>JBBPCX010024186.1:0-12500 GCA_037974365.1 Hydrocynus forskahlii | reverse complement strand
ATATTTCCTCCAGAGGTTCATTTGTTTGGGGGTTAATGCTATAATGCTCATTTTACTTCATCTTTCTACATGAGCTCCTCTTAATCCCATAGAACTAAACAGACTGAGTTTAACTGTCCTGATTGGTTCAAAAATGAGTTTTTTTTTTTACTATTACTGAGCATTTATTAGAAATTACTTACAGATAATACATAAACACATTTAAATGTTTCAGTATTTATAACATAGATACATAGATAATAGATACGTAGTGACGTATGACAACAGCCAAGGATATATAAATGAAATAAAACTACAAATTTTAATTGAACAATTAATGAATCATGAGAGTCCAGTATATACCTGACACTGGTTTCATGATACGGATGTGAATAAACCATTTATACCAGTTTGCCGCCATGATAAGTGATGTTTCAGACTATGTACATTAATGCACATTTTTCATTTATTTACAGTACTGTGCCAAAGTCTTAGAACTTTTAGAACTTTTTAGATGAGCTGTGGCTGTTTTTTTCACATTTATATTGTTTAATATACTAAATAAAACAAAAAAAAAAAGAATAAATACAAATAACATTATACAGTTAATAGTGATCTTAAGTACAGTATTTCAAAATGTTCCTTGTGGAAGTCCAGTATTACTTGTAGTTTCCATCAGAAACCTGGTTTGACTCACTCAGTCCTTCATTAGATTAAATCAGGAGCTGCCGATGAATTTCACAAAACCAAACAACAGCTCGAGGAACCGAAGAGCAATCTGGAACCAAAGAAATAAAACAATTTGAGAAATTAAAATGCATAGTTATTTCATGTGTTGTTTTCATTAATGTGATACACGATGCATGTTTGATGTACATTATTTATCAAAACATATCAAATTATCTTGGAAAGTGGAATATTTTTTAAATGTATGTGAAGTTAGTTGTTTACTAGCATCTCAATTCAGTTCCAGTTCCCACAGCTGCATGCAATTCCATGAAGTGAAGTGGATTTTTTCATGCACTCATAATGATCATGCATAACTGGACATTGTGATGGTTGTTACAAATCAGCTTTCCTCGCTGATCTCTGGTAATCTAAAAAGAGAAAGTATAGGATCTTGTTGTAATTCATTAATTAATATGTAATATACATAGCAAGTTTCCATATATATATACACACTGGAGTATCCTCAGGTCCCAGGTAGCAGCAGGCAAGAAAAGAAACAGTTATAATGCATCAGAAAATGGCACACAGTGTATTGCAAGAGAAATATTGCACATAAAAGAAAAACTGCACTTATCAGTCCTTATTGTGTAGATGTGTGTGTGGTCAGCTCCGTGGGTCCAGCAGCCTGTCACTGAAAGAGCTGCTCAGTGCTGTCAAAGTCTCCTGCATGGGGGTGGGAGATTAGCCACAATGTTTTAGGGCCATCTGGTTGCCTGGTGGTTAATGAGTAGCCCGTAACATTGGAAGTACTGCTAGTGGCACATCTTAGGTGTCCTTGAGCAAGGTACTACGTTGGTGGCCGAACACTGCTGCACTTGGTGAATGGGTTAAATGCAGCGAAAGCAGCGGTATCACACTGTTCACATCGTGTCTCGTGCTGTGTGACTATAAAGGGCCACTTAACTTCACTGTCCCTCACTACAGTAGATCTAGGGGGAATCCAGGAACAGAGCTGGCCCTCTGGATCAATCTGTTCAGTTTCTGTTTGTTCTGTGACTGAAATTCAATTCTACTCAGTTCAGTACAATTAAATGAATGGAATTTTAGTGGGAGCTGCTTTTGGGTCACGTGACTACTCATGAGCCAATAGAGGATTGTTGCCATTGTTTTGGTCATCTGACCACGCGTGAGCCAATAGGAGGCGTCGTTTCTCCAGCAAACCTTCTATGTGATAAACATGTTTGAAGCTGCTGTTTCTGGTCTGAGTTCAGTCTGCAGGTGATAAAAACAGGACAAACAGCCAGGTATGTGACATGCACTCATGCTTTCTATCACCAGTGAGGCTGAATAAACCTTTTATCCACATCTAGACTGGCTTATAAAGCTCGTAGCCAGGCTAAACTGGGGAAACTGGGTTAGGCAGCTAAGCTCATTTTGTTTCTCCTTTGGGGTGCTCCATATATTTGCGGCATGGGTGCACTGCATTGACGAACATGCCCCATTTTCCTAATATTCACTCTCTCATGTATGTTAGTTTTATTCTTAAGATTTGTTCTCAAGCTCTTTTCTGTGGTTTAGCTTGCTGGCTAAGAATGGATGCTGAGCAGTGGCAATAAAATGAACCAGACAGTAAATGTCAATAAAGATGACTGAAATAAACCCAGGCCATGGCTTATAGCATATCGGTTACATGCATTATTGAGACATTTAATGTCTAGTTTTAGCTACATGGAAAAAATTCAAGCTATCTTGCTGCTAATCTGGCTTCTCTACGCAGTCTTTCAAGCTAAAATGTATTTTTACTAAGTATAGGATAAGATTATCCTATGTAAACATATGTATGCATACACACATTGGATGTGTATGTATATATAGGGACAAAGGCACTGGAACACATGACCAATACACCAACAGGGACTTTAATGACACTGCATTCAAATACATTGACTTGGTCCACCC
Source organism: Hydrocynus forskahlii (assembly GCA_037974365.1). Taxonomy (NCBI): domain Eukaryota; kingdom Metazoa; phylum Chordata; class Actinopteri; order Characiformes; family Alestidae; genus Hydrocynus; species Hydrocynus forskahlii. Next base: position 9,893 of record JBBPCX010024186.1, on the reverse strand, counting down.
TTTGCAGCTATTCATACTTTGCAAATGTGCCAGAAGCATGGCATTGTCCATAATGTCTTGGTATGCTGAAACATTAAGATTGCCCTTCACTGGAAATAAGGGGCCACCTGAATTCAATAATTAATAATGTGACCCAATACTTTTGTCCATGTAGTGTACATTTACACATTGAAGTGTCCTCAGTTGCTTGGTTGCAGTAGAGATTGGCAAAAACATTAATAATGCACCAATGATTGTGAGTGATGGTGAAATGGCTGTATTATTATCTAATATTGTGGTGTTGTCCTTATTTAGAAAGTGGATCATTGACATTTTCAGTGGCTACTTATTACAGTGCTATTACAGTACACAGCATACCTGTGTTTACTGACACTAATCCAGTTTCTTGCAGCTTGCTGTCGCATCTGTTGTCCTCTTTTTCATTGTGGAGTCTGCAGAAATCAGGCTGATGATGAGGCTGCTTTGAATGTATTGAAGCAGCTTCATTTAGAAGCAGGAGAGATCAGATGCATGCTCTTACTGGAGCTGTTGATTTAGCCATACGCTTTGAAAAATCACTTCAAAGTTCACTTCAAAGCACAGCTCCGTTGGGTCAGTCCTCTGCCAGCCCAGGGAACACAATTATAGCTCAAACGAAACAGCGACAGCAGGTGATGTGTATTAGAAAAATACAGCAGAGAGTGACATGCTGTTCCAGGTATCCAAAAGCATGAATTGAGAACATGCACAAAGGGGACACCGTCCATATTTTACATTAACCTTTATGCAGCACGGTGTTGCACAATATTTGTCAGTAGTTATCCTGGTGTTTTAATGCATTAGTTAATTGTTACATCCTGTAATTTGGCATTACTAAGATCTCTGAGACCTGAATATCGGTGCACAGTGCTTACAGACTGTGTTGTGATTACCCGAGGTTATAGTTATTGGTTCATCAAAGTGATTCTTTATAGAGGTTTCTTCACAAAGAAATAAAACAATTTAAGAAATGAACAGGCATAATATGTAAAAACATTACCTTGTAGTTTATGTGATGTATGTTCTAATATCTAATACTGATACAGATGTCACAGTATGCTAATTAGACCAATCGTAATGAGTTTCTTGCTGGGTGCTTTGAACATCCTGACCAATCACAATGAGTGTATCTGTGGGTGTTTTGATGAAATGTAAACTATATTTTGTTCAAATAATGCAAGTTGATCTTTAGCCATGACCAAGGTCAATCTTTAGCCATTCTCAATGTATATTATAAACACATATTGCAATGTCTGGGATTTGAATCAGTATACTAGTATTCTGTTCATATTATGGACAGCCCTCCACTTTCTTTACACATACACATACCATTACATTATTTATCATCATTTCTAATTTGTTTTTCTTTACTTGATTATCTTGATCCAGGATAGCAAGAGTGTTCATTGAGCACAAATGCTGGAATGGGAGTAAATATTTTTTTACTTACAAACAATGATATCTATTTTAATAATTTAAAACTTTGAATTGATTTTTTTTCCCAGTATAAATAACAATTATCAGAACACTGTATAATTTGAAGAGAAATCCGTACGTTTTTCTACCAATGTTTTCATTGTCTACAGTGCTGTCACGTAAGCATGACCCAAAAACACTGATTTTCTTATTGACCTTTTTTTGCATATTGCAGTCGCGCTTGATACCAGTATTAAGATCAACAAATGACATGTTGTTTCACCTTGTTGCTTTTGGATGACTCGGGCAGGTTCTTCTTCGCTCTAACTGCGTCAGATTGTAAGGAGACAAGGAGGAAGTGTATGTTACAATGTAAATGAGTCTGAAAAGGCTTCTCACCTGCTGTCCTCTCACTTTACAGCATAAATTAAACACGGCATATCCAGTGAATGTTCAAATAATTTGAATCTTAACTCAAGCAAGCTACCAACCCATATCTAGGAGTGTTGTAAAAACAGTCCTTGTCTGCTGTTGGCATTATTCTTGATTGAATCGAACAGGTTAGATTTTGTTTCTTTCTTATGTAATGTGATACACATAAATCAAGCCAATGAATAATCTAGAGGCCCAGATTTCGAGGCAGGTCATATATTTGCTCACATATATGGTGAGGAATGATACATATATCTATATTTATATAGAGATATGTACATTTATATAGGCACTTAATTAGAAAGCCCTCCACCTCGCTAGTAGACCATTGTGCACTTCTGTACTGAGAAAGGTCCAGCACACTTTGGTGGTCCCTTTCGATTGATGGACAAAGAGGGGGCCTTATAAATTGTAAGCAAATTGGCTGTAGTGTGTTCTCTACAAAGTGCATTTTTATGGGTTGTGTTTCTGATAAAATAGTGTATGAGAGTTGGCATAGATAGGTGTAACTAAGTAATTTGCAACTCATTGTAATCTAAATACACCATGTAGGTGAAAACCTTGTAGGTGTTGAAACTACAGAGGGCATGAAAGGTGAGCTCAATAATTGATGACGGTTGCTTCTTTCCTGTGAAACGGGATTCTTAGTTATGTAAGTCGACTAAGCTCACCAAAAGACAGAAATAAGAAACATTCTGGGGGGCATCCTGGGGCTGCAGGAGAGCTGTTGGAATGTTTTATAACCAGAAGCTCTAATGTCGATTTGACCAAGCACAGTTTCAACATTATTAGTGTTTTTTTTAATGTTGCAAAAATGTTGCTTTTTTTGTTTAGTTTTAATGATTAGTCTGACAAAATGCTAGCTAGTTATCTTAATGTGTTCAATGCAAGTCAAAGTAAGCATTTCTCTTTTCGGACATATGAAGTTCAATCAACATAAATAAATAGTTGTAAACAGGGTCTTTTAAAAGGAGACCCCAAGGCTGTCTCAAGCTAAGAAAGCAGAGAATACCTGACATAAACCAAAATGAAGGAAATAACATAATACTTGGTGCTACGGCCACACATGCATGGGAACTAAAAACTACTAATCTGCTGCTTGAAGACAGCGAGGAACTCCACAAATCTGATCACAAGAGGGAGTTTGTTCCACCACTGGGGGGCCAAGACTGAAAAGAGTCTTGACGCATGTCTTTCTCTTCTTTTGAGCAACGGAGGTTTGAGATGAGCAGTGCCAGATGCTCTGAGAGGACGAGAAGTGACACACTGCTTGATCAGTGCTGATAAGTAAGGAGGTGCAAGTCCATTCTTGGCCTTGCAGGGAGCCACTGAAGGTTCCGTAGTAGAGGCGTGGTGTGTGAGAATTTAGGAACATTGAGGACTAACCTTGCAGCTGCATTCTGAATCAGGTTGGCTTCTTCTGATGTTGTAAAGAAAGTATCATCTGAGAATGATCTTATTCAGTTCGTCACAAAATAATTTTTTAGTATTTTCACAGTTTATGATGTTGTTATGACATGCTCATGCAAAAGTTGGCTGCACAGATTACTGTTTAATACTTAAATATTTGAAACTTCTCATGCACCGCAGAGGCTTTTCAGTTAGTCGCTTTGGTTGTGACTTGCACTTGGTCTGTAATTACCCCAAATCATGATTTGTCAAGCTTATTTGCGTGTGCAGACATATGAGCAAAAACATTGCAGTCATACCTGCTTAAAATATAAGTATGGGCTGCCTAGCTCATAAACATTGCTGTATCACCAAGATATGTGACATGTCTTAGTGATTATATATGACAAACCTAAACTACTTTTTATTGTCTTGTTATTGTGGCTGGAGGGCTCTGACTGTACACTATCAGGACAGTTTGTAGATGAGCTGCAAGTTCATGTAATGCGCAAGCAAAACTTAAACTTCTTAAAAAAAATTTTAAACATAGAAAATATCCACATCTCCACTTATTACACCCATCAGCCACAACATAGTAAATGGGGTTTGGGGTGGGGTATGGTATGTGCACGTCTTGGCTTTTGTCTGGGAAACAAAAAGTGGGGGAGGAGGGGTGGGTGGGGTTAGATGAAATGAATGATTTTGAAAAGTGGGGGGGATATGCTGCTATAATGGTTCCGGCGCCCATGGTACCTACCAAAAGTAGTCCAAAGAAGGACAGCCAGTGAACTGGTGACACTATCACGGTATAATCTTGCCTTCCTCTTTTGTACCTTTTCGACCCCCATGATTCAGTTTATTTTCGTACAGGTCAGAATTACTTTTACAAAGTGTTATTTGTATAGCAGTTTTAATGACTTCTTTACAGAAATCCACTTCCAAACTACTAGTTAATAAGCAGATGTGATGGTGGCAAAAAAAAAAAACAAAATGCAAAAAGGGACACTATCCTCCTCTTGACTCCAGACACCAAAACAATAACACAACAAAAGCAACAAGATATAGAAGAATAATAAAGAAAATATTATTGAATATAAAAAATGTATAGTGAATAATGAGAGAGAGTGTACCTAATCATTTGTCAGAGGTATTAACCAATGGAAAATACTGACTCAAAATTAATAGAATGCAGTACATTTTTTCACAGTAAACAAAAGACCAAGCTCTTTTGGGATGATTTTTACATCGGTAAATTGCGTGAGAATTTTATTGGGACCAAAATTAGTGCATAATTCATTATAATTGTAATATTCTGACATTGACTCAACAAAAACGCCATATGTTGTGATGTGTTTTTACCCCCCAATGATTCACTGTAATAGTCATTGTGGATCTTCATGCAGTACGCCCGTCCCATGGGTCCTGTAGCCATGCTGCATCAGATTTACTGTGTTTGTCACGGCTTCACAGGTTTTCTTCTCCCAGAGGGTGCTGTGCTCTGGGCAACGGCACTGTACTGTTTACTCTCACTGCCGTTCAGGTTTTGTGTGTGTGTGTTCTGACTCCATGTTTGTTTCTGCCTCCTCCCAGGTTCTGCCATGGCAGCCGGTGTCAGTCTGCTGAGTGACCTGCCATATTCCAACACCAGCGGCGGCGGCAGTGCAGGGAGAGGAGGACATATTAGCACTGACATGGAGCCAGGTAGGGCACACGGCACTGCAAAACCGACGTCTTGCCAAGCTGAAGCAATATATTCTTGCCAGGCAATATATTCTGAGATAATTCAGCCTGTTTGTTAACATTGTTTCCTAGGTTAAGTAGCAGTATACATCTCTCAATTTCAGTTCTTCTCAAAAATAAGACTGAATACACAAATGGTGCAATTTTTAACAATAAGAAAAAATCCCATTCAGTTTATTTGGGCTAAAAAATAACAGAATATTGTAGTAATTAATTATAATGTATTCCACTATTCCAAAACTGATGCTGTTCAACTGCCACTTTCAGACTGATGCACCACAATACATCAGTGCATTTTTACACCTTCATTTTTAAGTGGTTTTTAAATCTTTATACAGTACTGTGCAGAGGTCTTAGAATACTTTGCAAACTGTTTAAAGTTATTTATCTGAGCAGTAAGGGACTTTCTGCCAGCAAATACACAAATTAACTATAATGTAATACTGGGCTTCCATGAGGAGAGATCTGGGCATGATTAACCAATATAAATATGATATAAATTGCGGTACGTTTTATTTTAACAGCAGGTGTATTCTAGCAGCCATTGTTTAGAGCTTAGTTACCAGAGGATGCAGGAGGGTGAGGTACTTCATTGTTTCTGTACTTCTGTTTGTGGAGAGAATTTCACCCTTAATAAACACAATGATAAGACCATGTGGAGTATATTACTTTTATAATATCTAATATAGCCCTTATGAAAACAAAGGATGTCAAGAGGCTCATTCATCACTCTTCTTTTATTTTCTTGTTTCATCTAATGTTTGAGGGGTTTGATTAATGCATTTTTATCTCTTCAAATTAAATATATTGCTTTAATTACTGTGCATTTAGGTCTTGACTTCTGATTGTTCTTTGCCCAATCTGATGCTGAAATTTGCATCGAATGGTGGCAGTTCGCCATGATATTGGCTCTTTAAGCCTTAAAATAGTAAATCATTGTCCAAAAAAACCCAAAATAGTAACTTCACAAGAGAGGGCAAAAATGTTTATTTCTAATCGAAGTCAGTGTGAAGTGTTTTAAAATAAGTCATTTTGGAGCCTTTCTGTTGGTTCTTTCATCATGATAGACATACAAAAGACAGCTTCTGTGTGATGAAGAAAAATAGCTGGTTTTTTTTTTTTACATCGCTGATATCTTTGAATTACTTTATAGTATGTATGAAGTATCCCAGAAACCTGTCTGAACTACTTCTAGTTAAAGAAAATAATTTTTCAGACACATACATATTCTAAACATATACTTGTGGTTTTACGTGAAAGATGATTTTACTTGAAAGGATAGGTAAGAAACGTATGTCATAGCATTTTTCCCTGAGTACAAATGGGAAAATTGCATCAGGCTGTTTGGGGTGGCTTGTGACGGTGGGTGCAAGAATAAAAAGCCTAATGAATTTCATAAGCCTTTTTAAATGTTGCGCTGACTGATGGCCCGGTTACTGATTTCCTTCTCAGGTAGCGCCTCACTTCATGGTCTGCGTTACGTAAATCACTCGCTTTCATAGCTCTAAATGGAATACATTAGCAGCCAAGGCGTAATTGGAGACTCATTTCTTGCTTTTGTGTGATTGCTTTGCTGCGTTATGCAACCAAGACCCTGGTGGCCTAGCGAGAGAGAATAGATCTTTTTGTTTTTTGTACCACATCAGGCCACCTTGCCTGCACCTGAGACAGCAAACCACTGCCTAGCCTCCCACAGAACTGGGCGCTGGTCGCCATGGAGACTGCTTCCACCGTAGCTGATAAATCGATGGCAGCTGCCTTGACCTGTCAGGCTTCTTTTCTTTTGAGCTGTGATTGTACCGCAGTTTACCCATGGTCTCTCTCATATGGAAACCTCGTGTCTCCAAAATGGTAACGTCACAGGGTAGGAAAGACATGTATAGCCTAATTTTTGTTTCCTAATTTAAAAAAAGCTTAAATGTAATTTTGTACCATTTTTGTTAGTCCAGACATCATGAAGTGTTCCAACAATGTACGGAACTGTTGCCATTTTCCAGTTACATTAAGAAAAAATAATGTTTTCCTTTTCATGCAAGGTAAATGTAGTGCTGGGAGTTCTTCACAAGGACCTTGGATTTTTTTGTGCCAGGTGATGATGTGATGCATTGTGACCCACCAGAATTGGGTAGTGGAAGCAGTGGAGAAATATAGAAGGAGTTTGGATGCTCCTTGCTCAACATGGGTATGGACAGTGGCAGGAAATGCTCAGCTTATCAAGTGCTGCTGAAGGTCTTGGGTGGGCGGCGGAGCTCAGCGCTGGAAGTGCTGTCCTTATCCTCTCAGAGGGTCATAGTGGCAGTCGGCGTGGCTGTTATGCAGCCGGACCTCAACAGACACAGATGTAATTCTACTGTCTTGATATTACACTTTATACTATAAATAACAGTTGCTAAATAGTGCAGACTTTTTGGTTCCCTGCTGGTGGAATGAGCTGCCAAAGGCCACCAGAGCAGCAGAACCTCTCTCTGTCTTCAAAAACCTCCTGAAAACTCATTTGTTCAGAGAGCATCTCCTCTCCTGTCTCTCCTCCACTGTCTATCTTCTTGCACTACACCTACATGACAATTTAGCACTTAATACTCTCCTCTGGTTCTCACACTGTTCTGAAACTCCAGTGTTTCCTCGTATTGTAAGTCGCTTTGGATAAAAGCATCTGCCAATTGAATGTAATGTAAATGAAATGTAATGTTTAGTCATAAAAGTCCAATCTTGTGTACCATTTTAAAAGGTTAACCTGGTTCTTCAAAAAAGTTCTATACACTTTCAACCATGCATGGAAACGTTCTTTAGGAAGTGTCTCTTTAATGGAGTCAGCACTTTTTAAGAGTGTGCATCGCATGTTTTGTGTATCCTGGCCCAATCCAAAACTCCTGCAAGCTCTTTTGGGAAGTGGTGTAATATTGTTCATTTGCTAGAAAAGTATCTGCTCAGTCTGGTCAGTTTTGCATTACTTTCATCTGAGCAAGTTATGGAATCCTTGTCATTCATTCAGTATTTTCAGTTTTGTTTTGTAGAATATCCTTAAAATGTCTTTACACTGTCAGGTTGTGGTTCCCAAGATGCAGATTGGTTTTCTGTGCAAAGATCTCCATGTAAGTGTTTGTTGCTCCTGAAGCTAATGTTACTGCCTTAAGTTACCTTACCTCGTTCTTCTTCGTTGTATTTGTCCACGGGACCAGTGTGGGCAGATTACAGTGTATCACAGTGTGCAAACTTCATTTACCACACAGTTATTTAATTATTGTTCTTGTGGCTCTGCAGATATGATATCTTTTATTGTCAGTTTGTTAAACTGACATTACAATATGTCTAATTGAAATCTTTGGAGACGGCAGTGCAGTTGCTGGTTTTGTAGTTGTTGGGAGGCAGAGTCCTGTAGTTGTTGGGAGGCAGAGTCCTTTCTCCTCATTTGCGTTGGATAACTCTGTCAGTGCAGTTTGTCTGTAGTAGATACAATGAGTACATGTTCATCAAGGGATTGGTGTACTTTAGCTGTACAATATATATATGCTTTGTCTATTCTTAGAATAAACTTTTTATTCATTTGCATTCTGTTAATGTTTAGGTCTTGATTAAATTTTTGTGTTAAAAATTATGTTAATTGGGAGACTGCATCTGTACTGCTTTGTAACTGATCACAGAGGTTTATCATTTTATTTTAAAGTGCAAAAAAGGGGGAGTTGGGGGTGTGTGTGCAGTGCCATACAGATGCAGTGCTAAGAAGTTCCATTAAGTTAATTTTGTAAGTTGGAAGTAGTGAGCTACTGTTTCACCAAACTAAGAATACTACCTAATCTTACCGGTGTCAAGGCATATTTAATGTCCTGTGAAGTCACTCCAGAGAACACAGTTCTCTTAAAGCTGACTACTAGCTGATGCTTAGTATTGGACATGGTGACTTTAGGCTCATGTGCAGCTGCTAACATCCCATTTTATCATTAGTCCTTTTTTAAGGAGATGTTTGTAAGCCAAAGGAATGCTTGCGTCAGCAATTAGTGTGCCCTGAAGTAACTGAATTCACTTATTAAAGGGTGTCTGGATACTTTTGGACACACAATGAACCTCCTCTCATCTAGACTGTAATATTTCAGTTTACACAATACAATAAAATACCAGTTATTAATATGACATGTGATGGCTACATTTTGATGAGTATTGAATGTTAAAAAGGCTCTTTCTCTGTCTGAAGTCAGTGTAAGGGTCCCCACCGCAAAATATACCAAGGTGGGGGAGACGCTGAGGCATGTTATCCCAGGACACATGCAGTGCTCTATGACGTGTGGAGGACGAGCCTGCAAGTACGAAAACCCGTCTCGCTGGAGCGACAAGGAACAAGCCATCAAGGGCCTGTACTCCTCATGGTAAACCTTTTTTCATCTCATCCAGAAGCAAAGCAAACATTATTAGGTGTTGCTTGGACTGAACCATTGGATCAGTGTGTAAACACTAATAAATGAATTGTGTGGTTTGCCTGGTCGATATAGTGTCAGGCATCTAACATTTAGACAATCTGACCTCTGATCTAGCTTGTGCTATTGCTTCACTATACACTATATGGAAAAAAATATTGGGAGACACCTGTTTCTCAGAATTTGGGCTAGGTCCTTTACTTCCAGTGAAGGACAATCTTAATGCTTCAGTATACATTTTAGACAAGACATTTTAGACAACACCATGCTTCCAACTTTGTGCACACAGTTTGGGGAAGAACCTTTTCTATTCCAGCATGACTGTGTCCCAGTGCACAAAGCACACAAAGCCAGGCCTTCTCATCCAACATCAATGTCTGACCTCATAAATGCTCTACAGGATGAATGGACACCACAGAAACTCCAAAATCTTGTGGAAAGCCTTCCAAGAAGAGTGGAAGCTGTTCTAGCTGCAAAGGGGGACCAACT
>JBBPCX010024156.1:0-15000 GCA_037974365.1 Hydrocynus forskahlii | reverse complement strand
TCAAAACAAAGCCATAAATCCAATGTATGTCTGAGCACTGCCATATGACACCTCACCACCAAAACCAGGGCAATTATCACCTCTGTCTGCGTGTGTGTGTGTGCATGTGAGTGTTTTTATGCGTGTCTGTGCACATGTGCATGTTTAGACGTGCTGTGAAAGTTATTCCGGAGCTGCTCAAAATCTTTCTGATTGCTTTTAGTTAAATTACACAACAGGCAAAACTGTTGAAGCAGCAAGACTAACTTTCTAACAATCCATTTTTGCTTGTTTGGGACAAAAGAGTCCCAGGTCAATTAACACAGAATGAAGTGGTTCGATTAAATGTGTCTGCAGAAAGTGGCGTTTACTGCAGCTCAACTGAGATCCTCCTGGTTCTCCCTGCAGAAGCTCTTGGAGCATCGACTCAATCAGGTGTGTGACATTAAGAGTGTAAAGGAGTTCAAACTGAGCAATTAAGGGGAACATTATCAGTGTAAAGATACACAGAGTACCAGTACAGTAAACCAGTCCAGTGGGAATAAACATGTTTAGCTGTCAGCAAACACATTTATGAAATTTTACAACATCACTGCTGGACGTGGCTTTGGCCTGTTGTGTATGTGTCTGAAGTGTATAAAATATATATCTTACACTCATTCACACCCACACACACATACACACACACACACACACATACAGACACACACACACACACACACACACACATACAGACACACACACAAACACAAAACATTAGATTGTCCTTGAATGACATTTTAATTAAATGCTTAGTTTATTGTTTATGTATTTGCATTTCTGTGTGTGTGTGTGTGTGCGTGTGTATGGATGCCCTATTTTTTATTTATTATCATTAATTATTTACTTTCAGTTTTTATTGTCATCATTATCACTGGCATATTTTTTGAGAATAACCTTCTTAAGATCTCCGGAAAATGAAACCTTCTTAAAAATGAAACTTGTTTTTTTTAACGTGTTTCAGGTTCTGTAAAAACTGTAAAAAATGTCTTTAGAAAATGTTACAATTTCTTATCTAAAAAAGGTCAATTTTCTCACAAGCTTACAGTAAATTTATACCATTATGTCAGAAAAACAATGACTATTATGATTATAATTTCTCTGGCCTTTTTCAGACTTCTGTTGTTTCCAGCGGTTCATACACCCAGAGACATCTGTCAAAAAATTCATTTATTGTTCATTGAATTCTATTAGTCGGCCAGTTCCATACAGACCTCCACAATACAGATGACACAAACAGCTCTGTCAGCCCTGCACTCAGGAGAGCATCACTGAAACTGGGGTTGTAGGAGCCTAGTGGGTTAAACACTTGTCTGTGAACCTGATGACCACAAGGTTGCAGGTTCAAACCCCACCACTTTCTACCACTGTGTCTATAAGCAAGACACTTAACCCTCAGTGTCTCCAGGGGGACTGTCCCTGTAACTAATGACTGTAAGTAACTCTGGATAAGAGCGTCAGCCAAATGCTGTAAATGTGTTCAAACTGTTCTATGTTTTTATCAGTCAGCAGGTTGCTGTGATTAGCGATTTGCATGTTGTTTACATATCTGTAGCGCTGCTCTGTGTCATAGAATCATTAAACACTTACCAGATGATGGGCATTATCCATGGCTCACATTCATGAACCTTTTCCTGTCCGCCATTTACTTCACACACTCATTCTCTCTCTCTCTCTCTCTCTCACACACACACACACACACAAACGAGTCCACATAATGACCACTACCTGCACTGCTTTGAAAGTAAACAGAGTTCATTTTTCTTTCCTTGGTGCTCTGACTAGTGTCTACAGGCCTTACAAGCATCTCTACCATCATTTATTTATTTATTCATTGTTAATCTGTACATCTGGTGTGTTGTGTTTGATATGTGAAGGGGGGGCTAAATGTTAAATATTCCATGCATCATGGCACTGCGTCCTGTGTGTGTGTGCGTGTGTTTGTGTGTGTCCCTGTGTGTGTGCGAGACCCCAGACACGTACATGTTTTCTGGATGGTGGTGACGGCCGGACCCTCGGTGTCCTGTAGCTGTGCGTAGACGCTGATCTTGTACTGAGTGTTTGGGCTCAGATCACTGAAGCAGTGCCTGGATGTGGAGCCATCCAACTTCACCTCCTGCCTCTGGCCATCTAAAACAGGCAGCAATTAAATCATATACACTTATATTTGGGGTAAAAACTGTGAACAAAATAAAGTTTATTCAATTAACAGAGGGAGAAACACCTAGCAATATGACTACCCTCATAAAGAGTTGTTCATTATGTTGTAGACAGTTAATAAATAATTAATAAGCAGTTATCAATAATTAATAAGCAGGTTATAACAGTTGTCATACACTGATGCAGGCTCACTATTGCTCTACAACCAACACCTTGAAGTTGACCGCTGATAAGCGGAAGTTTCTCTTGAGTTCAATATTTCTGATGCAACGTGCAGTTTTTTAAGGAAGAAATATTACTGGGTAAAATGTGCAATTTCTCACTTGTGGAACTAATAAAGGTTTATCTTGTCTCTTTCTCAGGCAGAATGTTCAACTGTCACCTTAATCAGGTCTTTGTTAACATGCTACTACCATTAAAACACCAGATCTTGCCAAATAGTGAGGCTGTATCAATGTATGATAACTGTTGGAACCTGTTTATAAGTGCTTATTAATGATTTATAAACTGTCTACAAAATAAGTAGCAACATGTTTATAAAAATGTATAATCCCTTTAAAATGGTACCATAGAGACTAATAAATCCACTAGTCGGCAGTCTGGGCAACGGCAGACTAGTCAAACACAGTGCCTGAAGTATAGCAGCAGATAAAAACAGCAGCATGTATCCAGGAGAAAAGCCCTGAAAACAGTCCCTAAGCGAAACACAAAATCCAACCTTTGATCCGAGTGTATGTACGCAGCCAGATCAAATAAATTCAGCTTCTAAAAAAAGGCCTGTGGCTCACAGTCATTCCTCTCCTCGCAATCCTTTCATTTATCTCTGCTTATGTGAAACCAAAGCCAAATCTTAAAATAGCACCTGATCATCAACACAGCAGCACAACAACTTTACGGGTTTGTCTTTTCCAGCTCCCCCTTTTAACTCAATACAAGAGACAACAAAGGAAAAACAGAAAAACAACAATAACTGGCTATGCCAAACCAGTACTTCTCCAGGAACAGTTTAAGACCCCTTCAGCGCTGTTTTGGAACTTGCGATATGCGAAGTTTTCCTTCTTGTAGCTTTCAGACTATATTTTGATGGGAAGTTAGATCACGCTTGTGGTTTCAAGTATGATATGACATGTCTAATCTTTTTGATCCTTTCATTTTAAACCTCACACCCAAACAAACAAACAAACACACACACACAAACCCCAATCTTTTGCAATTCAATCTGGAGTCAGGGCGACTAGGCATTTCAGTGAGCCTGATGTCTTAATCGAAAAATCTGATCATCACAAACAAACAAACAAATCTGAGGTTTGAAATACAGCCTTGTGCCTGAACTGAGGGAAGGTTTATATGGAAGCTGCTCCAGACAATTACACACATTCCATATCAGCAAGAATGAGATAAGGCATCTGGATGATTTATAAAGTTAAATAAAGCCACATAATGAAAAAAGTCTGGAAAGTTTTGCCCAGACTGCCTTTGGCTACGTACAAGTGTCTATGATTCTATGATAAATATATATATATATATATATATATATATATATATATATATATATACTACCAGTCAAAAGGTTTTGCAAATAAAAGGTTTTTAATCACTTTAACTTATTTGTAGGCAAAGAATATTGAGTGCATTTCAGTGTGCAAAACTTCTGACTGGTAGTATACTGTATATATACATTTATTTATGTGTATATATATATGTGCATTGTAATGGCGACAATAGCAGTAATCATAAGTGCTATTTGCTACTTTTCTTAACACTATTCTTCTTTTTTTTCTTCTTCATCTTCCTCTTATTATTCTTCTTATTATAATAAATCTTTTGCTTTGTAATAACAAATGATAAAAATGAAAGTGACCATTCTGCCATACATGGACACAGCACACAGTGTGAACAGCACAAACTTCTTTGGTTGTATTTGACACATTTAACCCATTCACCAATTAAAGCAGTGGACAGCCAGGAACATCGTGCAAGGGTGCCTCAAAGGTGCTTAGCAGTCTTGGGATTCAAACACACAACTTCCTGATCGCAGGGCGAATGCCCTAACCACTAGGCTACCAGCAAGACTCAGCTAGTCACAGTATGCATGCCAGTCAACCATTGTTCCCGGTCCCAGATGATGACGCCCCTCTTTGTGCTCTGTTTAATAAATATGTGATAAATATGCTATTATTTCACCATTTATTAGGTTCTGATAAGACCACTGATGCGTTTCAGAGAATGCTTTTCTGATTTATTCAGAGATTTGTTAGCCTTAAATTGGTAGTGCAGGGAAAATACAAGGGTGGCACTCAATAGCCTAACGGGCCCTGTTCTGCTTATCTGAGGCGACGCCTGCTCGTGCATGCCAGTCAGTCAATCAGGCAGTGACTCAGCAGCAGACGCTGAGTCTCAGAGGCAAACACGGATAATAGAATATTGACATCAGAGACCATTTAACCCTGACACTCTGTCAGCACAAAATCATTCAGTTCAATTCAACCCTATTCTAATGAGGTAAATCAAACCCACCGGCCTCCAATTAACAGCGGACGGACTGCGGACAGCGGATTGTGATTGCAAAGGCAACCCCTCAGAAAACACGCTGCTAATTATTTTCTCATTTATTCTTCAGGCCAAAATGCTTGGAGACAGGCTGCATCAATTTCAGACTGATAAACACGATGCATGGCCATGTCCCTGCCAGAGCCTGCCCGCACATCTCATCCTTCTCATGTTCTGCCAAACACACACACACACACACACACACACACACACACACACAATCTCTCTACTAAGCTGTCTTCACTTAACCTCTCCTTGGCCCCAATTCCTGTGGATCACTGTGATTTAAAAAATGCAGAATGCAAGCTGGTCATTTTCTTACAAATGGAATACCTTGAAAAGACATGATGAGGAAAGAGTTTCTGTCTTTATTCTGTCTCTTGTATTCTGAGACAAAGTTCTTCCCCTCTGAATGGAAGTTTTGCACAAGCACTGGGCTTAATGTCTACTTCCAGCCAGCCTTGATTCCAATCCCTCACTATAAAGTTCATCCTGTTTTCAGCATTTGCTACAGCAATATATGTGCATATAAAGGCAGATTATAACGGACAGTGGGTGCACTACTGAAGCAAACACTCCAGAGGAGCTGTTTTAAAATGACAAGGTGCATTTCAGAAAATGTGAAGTGTGATTGAGTGGTTTTGAGACACCTAAACATAAATCCCACCAAAAGGGCATTAACATGCTGGCTCTTACCAAGCAATTTATGTTTAAGGATGGCTGAATGCATAGTTGCATTCACGGACTGATTATTCTTGAATAAACCAACAACTTATAACTGACCTGAGCTTTAGTGTCTCTAAGTCTGTTAATGAGTCTGCTGTATGTTTTGCTCCACAAGAGCAATTCATTTCTCTGCATTTTGTCCCCTTTCTAGAGCTGTAACATTACAGACCCTCTCTCAGACATACATTTTGAAGGTGACAGTCTGTCCGTCACCCATACATAACAGAGGCGACTCTCCCGTGAAAAAAAATGATTTTTAAAGGGATCAACTGAACAAAAATCTGCATACAAGTGCATTACACCAGACATTAACGGATGTTTTGATGTTGGAATCATGTTAATTTTTCAAAAACTGTAGGAGGAGAAGAGGCGCCAAATTCTAGTTATAAAAAGAACATAGCTGACTCAATCACACTAATTGTGCAATTATTCTGTACAAGTTTCTGTTTTGCATCTGCTGCATTGGTTTGACTGGTTGTTTTTGGGAAAATTGTTTCCATTATGTACTATATGTAGACGGTCATACATTTTACAACCAGCATGGTGATATGTAATATGTATTCCCGTGATGCTATAGAGCTGCAAAGAGAAAATGCTCAAGGCTAGAATAAAGCTCAAGTGCCAGAAGCAAATGAAGCACAGCAATGCTGATGACTGAGGCTTAATCTTTAAGGATCAAAGTCAAGCAGGTTCTCTTTGGTAAAAGAACATCACAACCACTCAGCTCAATGAGAGCTGTGGTTGCAGCATATTGTCACCTTTAATTTGGCCACAAAAGTATAATAAATCTAATAACAAACAGTAATGAACACTTACTGTCTAATGCTATGGTCTCTGTTGCTGCTTAATTTAAGTAACTTAAGTAACTAAGCTGCCTTAACACAAGATGGCTTATTCTAAGTAAACATGTCCCTCTACAGAGAACACACCTAAATATGGCATCTTCTGCAAATTTCAGTGCACAATTGTCGCGTTTTTGCCGGCAAGTTAGGAGAAGAAGGGGGAGCACGCACAGGCTGCCATAAGGGAATGAATTTATTATACAGTTCACACCAACAGAGGAAAGTCTAAACAGGTGGGGGAGAGTTCTCAGGGGTTCAGGCTGCGACCCCTAGCGGACGCAGGCAGAGACGACAGCAGGGGTCCTGTCCGTAGACCTGCCACGACCGCTAGCAGTCGCCGGCAGGAATAACAGCAGGGGTTCAGTTCCTGATCCTGCAGCGACCTCCAGAAGGCAAGAACCTCTGTTCCACAACAGAGGCCAGAGGAGGAGTCGCTGTCGCCGGGGACGAAGGTGACACGATGTCCATCTCTGGAGGCTGGGCGGTCGGAGCGGGGTCCGGCGCTGGTGTCTGGGCGTCCGGAGTGGTGTCCAGCACTAGAGTCCGGACGGCCGGAGCGGGCTCCGATGCTGGAGTCTGAACGGCCGGAGCCGGGTCCATTGCTGAGTCCCGGGCTGAGGTTGGCGCTGGGTCCAGGGCTGAGGTGGGAGACCGGCGCTAGGGGCGTGGAGACCGGTGCGGAGACCAGTGTGGAGACCGGCGCTAGATGTGTTGGGGCTGGCATGGAGACTGGCACTGGGTGCGTTGAAGCCAGTGCGGGGACCGGCGCTAGGGGTGTTGAGGTCGGCACGGAGATGGGCACTAGGACCTGGGCGAGCGGCATGGAGACAGGCTCTAGGACCTGGGTGGCCAGCGTGGCGACAGGCTCTAGGACCTGGGTGGCCGGCGTGGCGACAGGCTCTAGGACCTGGGTGGCCGGCGTGGAGATGGGCCCTAGGACCTGGGTGGCTGGCGTTGAGACCGGAGAGGAGGCTGGAGCTTGAGGTGTTGAGGCCGGTGCGGAGACCGGCTCCTAGAGAGTTGAGGCCAGTGCGGAAATTGGCTCCTGGAGAGTTGAGGCCGGTGTGGCGACCGGCTCTAGAGGAGTTGAGGCCGGTGCAGAAACCGGCTCTTGCGAAATCGAGACCGGTGCGGAAACCGGCTCTTGGGGAGTTGAGACCGGTATGGAAACTGGTTCTTTAGGAGTTGAGGCCGGTACGGAAACCAGATCTTAAGGAGTTGGGGCCAGTGCAGAAACCGGCCGAGGGGTCGTTGCGGCGCAGAGCGAAGCGAGAACAGGCCCGGATTCTGGGGCGGAGGCCGGAGCTGGAACTGGAGCGTCCAGTGAGGAAACTGAGGCTGGGCGCCGAGTGTCTGGTGTGAAGGCCGATGCGGGCGCGTGGGTTTCAGGGGTGGAAACTGGAACGGAAACCTAGGTGATTGGAGAGAGGGCTGGTGAAAAGGCTTGGGTGACAGGCGCAGGGTGAGGAGACGGCGGCCGGTCAGCTGGTGTGGGACCTGGCTCTGGAGCAGAAGAGACCAGTGCATGAACCAGCGTTGGTTCTGGAGTTGAGGAGGCCGGTGTGGGAACCGGCTCTGGTTCTGGCACTGAGGAGGCTGGTGTCCAGGAACCTTGCGCTGGTTCTGGAGCTGAGGAGGCCGGCGCAGAAACTGGCGCTGGGATCTCTGGCAGGGAGCGGCATGCTGGGACCTCCGGCATGGGAGCGGCGCACTGGGACCACGGGCAGAGTGCTGATTGGAGCGCCGTTGGGCCGGACTGGAGCTGTAGCTTGGACGGCAGGCGTGGCGACTGGAGCTGAAGCTTGGACGGCAGGCGTGGCGATGAGAGCTGAAGCTTGGAAGGCTGGCGTGATGACTGCAGACGATGCTTGGGTGGCTGGCTGAAGCTTGGCAAGGAAAGCTGCGCGCTGGGACCACGGGTGGAGAGCGGCATGATGGGGCCGTCGTGGGAGGTCGGAGTCACCGCGACTCAGGTACCGGAGCTGTCCGAATGCCCTCCAAACCCCTCCAAACGGGGACCGCCAAGGCCGGACGCCCGGTGATCAGTTGAGGTGGGTTGAAGATGGGCTGAATTGGGTGACTATGAGGTGGCGCACCGAAATGCGGTTGAGCACCGAACTGCGGTGGGGCGCCGAACTGCGATGGAGATGATCGTGCTGCTGGGAGACGCCGTAGCAGCGACCTCGCTGCCGGGAGAGGCCGTGGCGGCAACCTCGCTGCCGGGAGAGGCCGTGGCAACCTCGCTCCCGGGAGAGGCCGTGGCGGCAACCTCGCTGCCAGGAGAGGCCGTGGCGGCGACCGGGCTGCTGGGAGAGGCCGTGGCGATGACCGGGCTGGCGAGACTGGAGAAGGGGACGTCGGGGAGGCCGACTGACTTGGTCGGGCAGGCGCTGGCCCGGAGGCCGGTCTCGTGGATCTGGCCCGGGCTCTCCTCTTCCTCCGGGGTCTCCTCGCAGCCTTGGAGCCGGGAAGCAGAGTCCGTGGATCCAGTACCACCAGTGGATCCTCCGGCCGCCCGCTCCACCCGTACAGAGGCTCGTCCTCCTCCAAGCTCACGTACCCGGTGAGCTCCAGGAGAGTGGGTCGGTCCCCGTGGTCCTCTTCTCGACCCTGTGGCTCTCTCACCGCGTCAGAGAGGGGGAGGCTGGTGAGGAAGCCCCGCAGATCGAAAGTCTCGATCCAATCCTCCTCCTGGCTGCTCCAGCCGTCGGTGAGGTCGTCCTCAGAGCTGCCATAGTCCAGGTACCAGTGCCGCTCCATGCTCGGCTACTCTCGCCGCCGAGACCTGTGCAAGTTGGGGGAAGAGCAAACGGGTCTCGTGTGGCGTTGGATCGTGCCCTGGAATCGGGCTCTTTGCCGGATGGGAGCATTCTGTCGTGTTTTTGCTGATAAGGTAGGAGAAGAAGCGGGAGCAAGTACAGGCTGCCATAAGTTTATTATACAGTTCACACCAACCGAGGGAGAACAGAAACAGGCTCGGAGGCCTGAACGTGAAAAGGAAACAGATATGACACACCAAAAGGAAACTAAAAGGTGAGTATGCTCCCATGACGAGAACTAAGGACAAACCAACATAAATAGCAGAGGGGAGCAAACCAGGAACCAATGAACAGTCATACACTGATAGACAGTAACTCAGAACAGGTGAAGAACCAATTAACAGTCATTAGTTGGTGAACTGAAAGTCTAAACAGGTGGGGGAGAGTTCTCAGGGGTTCAGGCTGCGACCCCTAGTGGACGCAGGCAGAGGCGATAGCAGGGGTCCTGTCCGTAGAATAACAGCAGAGGTTCAGTTCCTGATCCTGCAGCGACCTCCAGTGGTCGCAGGCAGGAATCGTGACATCAATTTCTCATTTATTTTCTTATTTCAGTTTTACATACTGTGAAACATAAAAAATGTAAAATGTGTCACAGCTTTTGCACGTTTGCACGTTTTCCTGTTTCATGTTAAACTTACTCCAGCTCCACCACTAGGACACGGTTCATAATGTATCAATGCTGATACCAATTAAACACGACAATACATTTTTTGATACATTCAGGGCTCCCACTCAGGACATTTTAATGCTGTTTTAACTAGTATGACAGATGGGGATCGCTCCATAAACTAATATACATATATATTTTTTTTTTGTTTGTTTGTTTTGTTTTGTTTTGTTTTTTTGTTTTTGTTTTTTTATTTTTTGTTTTTTTTTCTGTATGTTATTGAATTTTAGTCTCATTACCTGCTGCTATTTTATTGCGTTCATAATATTTTTATGGCACAAACACAAAGTCACTTTTCATTATCACTGTTAATATACTATATAGGTTTGTTATTCCGTTTGCACTATTACTACTGTTATTTTCTTTTTTTAAACTCTTTATTGTCTTATCTTTATTCCACTGAGCATGTTCATGACAAAATAATTCCTCTCTGAATAAATGAAGTTCTTTCTTATCTTATCTTATCTTATCTTAATATGAATCTCTGTGGGAGCCTGATCTAAAAGATGCGAAGCCTATGGCTATGACTATTGATCTACCGATCAAGAGAATAATGCACACTTGGTCTTTATTATTACGACCAAGTTACAGTGATTGTTTGGGTAACTCGCCTTTATTTCTTACTTTCTCTCCTGTATCTCTGAAAAATACAAATTATTACTGAAATGACTAACTGAATTATTTGTATTTACACGTATGAGTCAAGTGTGCTTGGATGATTACCTGCCACTGACTCTTATCAGTATTCAGCCAACGTCTGACTCATAGTTAGGGTTCCATTCATTGTTTTGACCCCGCCCTTCCATTCAACCCACTCAACAACGCCCAAGACACATTTGAAGCTACAGATGAATCACAAACCTAAACCTTAAACCTTAACACAAGTTGGTAAGCACATCAACTTAGCAACTGGATCCCTATACCTTTGTTCAACAGTTTAAAGTACATTGGAATGATGGCACCAGTAATCTATAAACTTCACAAAAACTATCACAGTTACTACTGAAATGCCCAGGAGATAATTCTCAGAAATAAGAAAATAAAGAGAACGCTGAAATCATTTTCCAGGACATTTGACTTTTTCTCTCATTTTTCTTGTGCTTTTCCTGACTGGACAGTTGATCAACTGTTCAACTGTTTTCCAGGTTTTCCAGGACATGTGGGAACCTTGACATTGTTTTAAATTACAGACCAAGGCTTAAACCTAGTGTTGAAAGTGGGTGAACCAAACGAAAGCAACGGACTGTAATGGGGGAGCTGTGATGTTCATGACATGTACAGAATGTAATTTACAAAGCAGATGTTTGGACTTTGGGGTGGGCATTTTATTGTCATTTTCCGAAAATATGGACAGTTCAGGGCCTGAAATCTGATATTTATTAATAAGGAATCTTTGTAATTTGGTCGATACCATAAACATATTTAGTTTTTATCCTAAACTGTTTTCAAGCCTCTCTTAATTCCAATTTAACACTCAAACACACAAATCCTGCTCATCACACCACACTGTCCATAAACCAACTTACACACACTAATATAAATCAGCCCCACACATGTTCTTTGTGGCGTCTCATCAGTATGCGGTGCAATGTGTGTGTGTGTGTGTGTGTGTGTGTGTGTGTGTGTGTGTGTGTGTGTATGCTCAGAGTGACTCTAATATCCGGTTGAGCCTCAGGCTTCTGTCTCTCTAACAGAGAGAGATTTACCAACAGCTCCATTCCCGAGAGAGAGAGAGAGAGAGACAGAGAAAAAGAGAGAGAGAAAGAGACAGAGAGAAAGACAGACAGAGAGACAGAGCGAGACAGAGAGAGAGACAGAGAGAAAGAGAGAGAGAGACAGAGCAAGACAGAGACAGGGAGAGATAGAGAGAAAGAGAGAGAAAGACAGAGAGAAAGAGAAAGAGAGAGAGAGAAAGAGAGAAAGACAGAGAAAGACAGAGAGAAAGAGAGAGAGAGAAAGAGAAAGACAGAGAAAGAGAGAAAGAGATAGAGAGACAAAGAAAGACAGACAGAGAGAAAGAGAGAGAGAGAGAGAGAAAGAGAAAGACAGAAAAAGGGAGAGAGAGAGAGAAGAGTGCAGATATGATGATTTTAAAAATGGCTACTGTGTTTATGTTTTTTTATTTTATTGTATCCCACCCACACATTCCATCTGTGACCTTTTTTCCAAGGACCCCACCTGTTTCATCGACCTGCTGGATTAATTCTTATTGTCCCATGACATCATCACTTGCAAATTAAACTCTGTGAGAAATATGTGGATATTTCTTCTACTCAAAAGAAGGCATTGTTAAGTATTTGTCTCCAAAAAAATCCTTCCCACATCATTCTACATAACATTTGGAGAGGTTTCCAGAGAGCCGTTTCCCTCTGGTGAGTTAGCACTTCTCCGCTAAATGAGGTTATTAAGTCGCTCGCTGAAAGCTGGATTAAATGTTTTGACAGAGTGCAAAATAGTCTGAAGTAATGCTGAATAATAACTGAGATAAACCGTACCAGTTCCATGCTGGAAATACACTACACCCAATGCACCACTACATCCACACATCTGGGTGAAGGAAACGGATACAAACAGCTGTCTAAAATACCAGGCCTATATGTAATCTATACTAAGATCACAAACTGACTGTTCTGCATCAGTGACTGTACAACTCACAGTTTATCTGCATTAGATTACCAAGTATACACCACCAGTCAATTATTTTTACACACCACATGTTTTCATCACTTATCCATTTATTTCATAAGAATTCATTTTTGTTAAACTGGAAAGTTGTTGAGTGCACCACTGTAAATGAAAATCGGTGAAATAAACCCAGTTTCCTTCCTAAAATGAGATAATATGTAACAGTGCAGGTCTGACTCCTATTAACTGGTTGTTGGTGATGGAGAGTCAAATTCTAGACTGTCCTTTAACTTTAAATGCACTCATTACTGTTTCATCACTTAATAGCTCCTTAAATATCTAACACTGATCTGGTGATACACATTATACTTATAATTATATTAGGTGCCTTTTCGTGGGTCAGTAGCGATTAATACAAAATGTGACGTTTTTGGCTAATGAAGGTCCTAAAATGATGAACATGCTGTAAATATATTTGTTATCTTTAGTGTATTTTTAGGAAATATTAAGTGAGTAACAAGCAAATGTAGACAATCTCTATGTACCCAAAAACATTTGCCTAGTAGTATAGGTAATTTATCAATTTAAAATTCAACCCTTTGGACTCTAAACTTAAGGCATATTGTCCTGTAACTACTTTAAATTACCCAACTAAAAAGAAGTGTAACTCTAACAACGAGTTCTCAGACTATAGGCAGTTAAAAATAAAAGTAAACACATATAACTCTGTGGCTCAATCAGCCCATTCATTAGTGATTTTGCTGGGTTGGCTGCAAGAACTTTGCAAGCAGTGCTGTAAAGTAGCAGGACTGATAATTTGCATGCAGAGGCTGTGATACCAATGCCATTATGTCTAATATGCCATCTCACATCACACTTGACATTTCTCATGCATTTTACAAATCTATCCGTACAACCTATCTGTGAATCTGAACACTCAAACCTCACTACAACTGCTTACCTATCCAGTGTTCATGCATTAAAAATTGTCATAATGGTCTTAGATGAAGGAAAAAAAAACAAGCGGGTCAGTCACTGGGCAGGGCAGCTGGTGGCCCAGTCCTTAGGGAGTTGCCCCTGTGATCAGAAGGCCGTGGGTTTGAGTCCCAGTACTGCTAGTGGCACCACTGAGGTACCCTTGAGTAAGGTACCGTCCCCACACACAGCTGCCTGGGCGCTGTGTTCCTGGCTGCCCACTGGTTCACTTGGTAAATGGGTTTAATGCAGAGAAGGAATTTCACGCTGTTCACACTGTGTGTTGTGCTGTGGTGTGTTCATTGGTGACAAATGGAGACTTTTACACACTAGATATTCATAGAAACCAATAGGACACTCTTGGAATGAAAGATCACTTTTACAATATACAAAGTCTCAAAGAGAGTTGAGAAAAACCCAAAACACATGGCAAACACATGAGAAGTGACGGAGAACGAAAAGATAATAAAGAGACATGGTCAGTAAATTAAACAGATTCATTCATTCATTGATTTTCTGTAACCACCTAATCCTTACTAGGGTCACAGGTACCCGGAGCCTGTCCCAGGGTCTACGGGCACGAGGCAGGGACTCACCCTGGGCGAAGCACCAGCCCAACGCAGGGCACACATACACACACACACACACACACAGTCAATTCAGAATCCCGGAGAACCCGGAGGAAACCCACGCCACCAACAGGAGAACATGCAAACTCCACACACACACACACACACACACACACACACAAGACCAGGACCCGGATTCAAACCCCCCAAATGTGGAGGTGTGAGGCAACAGAGCTACCCACTGCACCACCATAGGGCCCTAAACTAAACACAGTCAATATCAAAATATGTCAAGAAATATCATCATCACTACCCACAGCAACATCGTTAATACTGCAAAAAATGATTCTGCTCAACTGGATTAACTTAGAAAGTAATAACCAAAGCTAAAAGGCAGCCCTTACCCAGTTTCACTAACTGTTGGCTCTAGTTAAATCTAGTTAAAGAATTTGACTGTGCTGCAATGCCAGCACAGTGCAGTTCACAGGTTTACAGGCTTTTATCCTCATCAGAATAAACTGAACGTTACAGCAGAAAGCTAACAACAAATTATCAGTACAGATGGAGAGCAGATTGTCCCAGCTGTTAAGTTTTGGGTCCTATATTATGTGACGGGACATTTCTGGGTAAGTTAAACAAAATGTAACTTCTATTTTTATGTGTAATTGCTTAAAAGGAATGTTTACAGTTAATATCACGCAACAGCTTGATATTAACTGAACTTTAATGTAGTAATACTTGAGATGACATTTCAGTGGCTGTCTGCCGGGGTGGTTGTTAGGCCTGGGGCTACAGGACTGAACGTTTTACAAATAGTGCTAGAAAAAAAATGATGATAATAAAAAATAGCCAATAGTCCCAGATATCAAAAATAATAATAATAATTAAAAAAATAGCCAATAACCCCAGATCTCAAAATTAATTATAATTAAAAATAGCCAAAAGCCCTGGATCTAATCATAACCATCTGTCACTCTGAGTTGTCATGGAGAAAAGGTGACACACAGTAGAGGCGAACCACTCCCCACGCCCCCCCCCCCCCCTCACCC
>JBBPCX010024095.1:0-16619 GCA_037974365.1 Hydrocynus forskahlii | reverse complement strand
CCCCTTAATCCTGTTTCATGGAACAGGACCCTGTTAATGTTGGTGATGTTAGTTACACAATGGACCTGGAGCCAGCAGTGCCCGGGCAGGAATGCATTTCTTACTTGGAAATTCAGACACCACTTCACATTTAAAGAAGAAAGGGATGGGCGAAATCTGACCGTGCAATGCAAACTCATTTTGCCAGCAACCAAGCTGCTCTCAGCGACAAAAGACTCCACCTCCAACCTAAAGAAACATCTGGAAGTAAGTTCTATTTTAAAAAACTAACGTTAGCCTACTGCAGCTACCTTGTTTTAGTTGTGGTAGCTACCTGAGTTATGTGTCACTTCAGTATCTTCAATGTACCATTGCTGTGTGCTTTATTACTATTACTAAAGTCTACCGCCACCGAGCTAACATTGTTAGCTGGCGTTAGCTGAGGTTAGTTCATAGACTGCAGACTGCAGTTAGCGATAAGGACTTGCTGGATAGCAATAACAACATGCTAGCTGCAAGTAATCATGTGCAGTTTACTGAAAGCAAAACTGTTTTCATATTAATATGATTTTGCAGAGTTTTGTTGTATGCAAGCAAAGGCTTCTCTTCTGTATTTTTGTGAAGCCAAGCGGTCGGTTCACAAATTTAATAGAGAGAAGTTGGTGTTGTGTGGGACAACCTCATTTAAGTTAAGCTGCAAAAAATGCTGTCTAACCTAGTGTCTATCCTAATGTTACTAATGTAGGAAAGAAATAAAATCTAGTTGGTATTGTTTTTAGAACTGATAGACAAAATATTCTTAATCTACCCTAAGTATACTTGTGCTTAACATTAGTAAATGTCCTTGTTTTAAGTAAAAGTGTACTTAAAAGATTTAGAATTATTTCCTAGGCTATATGTGGAATGACAATTTTACAGTGTTCGTTAGTGTAGAGTCTTAGAAAGTCAATTTGTTCTGAATGCAATACCAGCTAGATTTTTAAATCTTAATATAAAATGAATAACGGTAGGGTGGACATTAGGTAAGGCTGCAGTTTTTGCAGTGATCTCGTATAGAAAACCATTTCTGTATCAGTAATATGTTTTCTTTTTGTCTGTCTTTCTTTTGTTCAGAGGATGCATCCCAGGGTCATGTACAGTTTACCCAAAGCAAACACATCGGATCATGGTGATGAACAAAGTGGCAAAGACACCACCCCTCCTCCTCTCAAACAAGCCATCCTTAGCACTCCAGCCATCACCCAAAGGAGAGTAAATTCCTTGGTATTTGACTTCATAGTCAACGAAGTTCAGCCCTTTTCTACTGTTGAAAACACCTCATTCCGTAAGATGGTTGAAGGACTAAGTGGGGGCAGGACTCCTGTGTGCAGAAAGACATTGAGAACGCACATTGACAAAACATTCCAAAAAATGAAGGAAGCTGGAACTCAAATTCTTCAACATACTCAAAATGTGTGCACAACAGCAGATACATGGACAGCGCATCACAGGAGTTTCACTGGCGTCACGTGTCACTGGATCGAGTCAGACACATTGGATCGCAAGTCTGCTGCACTGGCGTGTGAGAGGATAATAGGCTGTCACACCTATGATGTTATCCCTGCCAAAATAAGTCAGGTTCATGCTGAATTCCATATCCAAGGCAAGGTTAGTGCTACAGTCAAAGACAATGGGAGCAATTTTGTAAAAGCTTTCAATGAATATGGAGATTTGGAAACAGAAGATGATCTGGAAGACACAGATGATGTACAATTTGCTGATGTCACTACAGTACTTGAAGAGGAGCAAGAGCAGGAGGAGCTAAACTTCTTTTTGCCACCATACCATTGATGTGCTGCATACATGTTAAATCTAAATTGCCATGACAGACCTTGATAAAGCTGCTTCACAGGGTGTTTCCAGAAAATGATATAGGAGTGCAATGGCAAAACGTGCTGCCATCTGGAATAGGTGCTTCTGACATAATTGAGGAAATTGCCCAAATGAGATGTGTTGTACCTTCAGTGACTAGGTGGAGCTCAGAGTATCATGCAATCGAAAAGCTAATAAGTCTACCTGAAAGTAAGCTCAATTAAATCTGTGACCAACTGAAGGTGGCAAAACTGCATCCTCAAGAGACAATGTTTCTCAAAGAGTATACAGCCATTCTGAAACCACTTGCCTACTCAGTCAACCCGCTCCAGGGGAAAAAGAACAGTTATTTCGGATATGTGATTCCCACCCTTCTCAGTCTGAAAGCCAAGTTATCTTAAAAGTTGCCATAAGTGCAATTTTCAACTCGCATCCTCCTGGTGAACATCAAAGCCATTGATACTCGCTTTGCAGCTGTACTGGCCTCCCATGAGGCAAGGATGGCAGCATCTACCATCCCAAAATTTTGACTCTGGTGCCTTGCTGATGATGAGAAAGAATCCATGAGAAGAACAATGGTCCAAGAGACTTGGTCTCCTCAAGACAGAACCTTCTAATGATAACAGGCACCATTGGACATGCCTCTGTGGGAAATGAGCCAGAAGATGATGACAACTTCAGTTTTCAGAGTCCACAGATGACCAGTTCTACAGTGGAGGATGAGGTACAGAGGTATCTTCAAGATTCAGAGAAGACACTGGCCTCATTAAAGGCATATCCAGTGACCAGAGCCCTCTTCTTGAAATACAATACGACTCTGCTGTCAAGTGCTCCTGTCGAATGTACAACTTGTTTTCACCCCACACTGTAAACGTATGACAGACAAACACTTTGAACTGGTGCTCTTGCTGCATTACAACCACCTTTACTGGACTGTAGACTAAGTGGAACAGATGTAGATAGGTTGCTGAAAATATCTTGGTCTTGTTCACAGACAATGCTTGTAACCTCATTATTTTGTAATCTTAGTATTTGTTTTTTGGCATGCATTTGAAAAGCAGCACCTCATATGTTTACTGCAGTTGTTAGCCAGTTATTGGATTTTGGTGGATTTAAGTTTTTCAACCAAGCAGTTCAGCACTGACACCTTGTATGGTTCTTGTTGCATGCGTTCGTTAAATGGCCATGAAGTAATGTTGTCATGTCCTGGAAACGGCCACTAGAGGCCGCTATTGTGTAGACTTGAAAGAAAGACTTTTGTTATGAAGGGATTGAGTTTTAGTTAATGAGTCACAGGTGTTCTTTGTTTTGGGTTAAGTGTTTGAGTTGTGTGATTGGGTTTTGTTTTTTTGGGGGGGTATTTAAAGGGGTTTAGGTTCTGTTCTGTTGTGGGTCAACTGACACGTTATGTCTTTGTGTTCATCCTGTCTCCCTTTGTTTAAAGAAAAGCAAGGTATTGTAGTCTGTCTCGAATGCCAGTTTTGGCTTTTTGTTTTTGGTGAATAAAGTATGATGCATTTAGACTATCCTTGGTGTCAGCATGTCTGCCCTGAGTACTAGAAGGAGTACCGCTGTGACAGATTGACGCACCATCCGAACGGGCACGCGAGTCGAAGAGACGAGCCCCTGGAGCCATACGGGGTGCTCGAGTGGGCTGAGGCGCCAGCGGAGAGAGAGCCGGCCCCGAAGGAACTCGTCCTTGGGGCTGCGACACTTGCTCTGCTGCAAAGGAGTGAGGCGGACTGGATTCAGTTCGGGAGTGAGCCGGTGAGGAAGAGCCGGTTTACTACCGCAGAACTGTTGTGTGGTGGGTAGTCGGAGGACGAGGAAGCGGACTTGGGCTTCTGGTGGGACGGGTGTTTTGACGGATCACCGACCCTTGACCTGTGGACCCCTCGTCCTCGACTCGAACGCAGATGAGCTCCCGCTTTGGCTCGCCGGTGGGCGAGGTGGGAGATCCGTGGAGAAGAGGCGTAAGAGACGTGGGGGTCCGTGTCGCTCATGTCAGCCACCTGATCACCAGCTGCCCTTGAAGCCAGAGGCTTCCTCAGGTGCCCCACTATTCTGGTTCTTGCCGCCTCCTGAAGCTACGTGGCCAGCCCAGCCCGTAGAGGAGAACTAGTGGCCACAAGCTGCAACTGAGAGCCCGAGGACCCTGGTCACGCTGGCACTTCAGGCGCTGCCCCTGGGGCGTGCAAAAACCAGCCCTCCGTCAAAGACCACGCATACCAGCGCCGTGACCGGGCTACAACAGCCCGTGCCTGCACCATGGAGAAGGCTACGGCCCCCTGGCGTCAGTTTCCAGCCCCAGGTAGCGTAGTGGGGGCTAGGATAGGGGCTAGTGCAGGCGTCTCTGAGCCTGTAGATATTCTAGGCCCTTTAGAAGAGCCACTAGGCCTTTTAGTAGAGCCCTTAAAACCCACAGTAGTCAGCTACAGGTATTTAGATCTTCTCGGCCCGTTACAAGTACCGTCAAGTTCGTTAGCCCAGCCATTAGAGCCTACATTAGCCCAACAGCTTAGCCTATTAGCTTTGCAGCCTAGCCCGTTAGCCCAGCTGTGTAGCCCAGTAGAGGGGCTGTTCGCTGCAGAGGGGCGTTTAGAGAGGGCGTTCACCATCGAGAGGTGTTTAGAGGGGCTTAGTAAAACAAAAAAAGCCTTTAGAAGCTAATGAGAGACTTAGGAAAAAAAAGCCTTTAGAAGCTAGTGAGAGGCTATGTGTAGCTTTAGAAGCTAGCGAAGGGCTTTGTTTAGCTGCAGTGGAGATAAGAGGGGCCCATAGTTGAGACCGAGGATGGGGGGCTTTCCCTGAATTTTTTGGGGGCGGGTACTGGGGTCTCGAAGGGCTTCTGGGGAGTCCACGGAGAGGGCTTCACTCCCTAGAACATCGAGGGGCTCTCCCAGGGCTCTGGTGGAGGCCATGAGGAGGTCTCTACTCCCAAGGGCTTTGGTGGAGTCTACAGAGAGGGCTCCACTCCCGAGATCAATGAGGGGCTCTCTCAGGGCTCCTGTGGAGGTCTCCACTCCCGAGAAGAGCGAGGGGCTCTCCCAGAGCTCCGGTTGAGTCCATGGGCAGGTCTCCACTGCTAAGGACAGAGAGGGGCCCCGGCCACGAGGACAGCAGGGGGCTCCCCGGAGGGGGCTCGATCCAGGGGAACAGTGAGGGGCTTCATGGAGGAGGCTCCGTCCAGGAGAACAGTGTTGGGCTCCCTGCAGAGGTGCTCCCCGGAGGGGGCTCCATCCAGGAGGACAGTGAGGGGCTCCCGGTAGGAGGCTCCACCCCAAAGACAAAGAGAGGCTCTCGAGAAGGTCCTCAGCCCCTGTGGACATTAAGGGGCTCCCTGGTGGGAGCTCCCCATCTAAAGACTGGAACTCTCAAAGGGGAGCGTCCCATGAGACCCACCCGGACCGCCCTGGCCGTGCGGAGCGCCGGCCAAGAGGTTGTCCAGAGATATGCGGTCAGGTGGGGCTTACAGGACACTGCCCTTTGCCACCGCCTCCCCCTCCTCCGCCCTTTGGGTGGTGTCATCTTGTGTTGGCGCCCCGCTGGTGCGCCTTTGGAGGGGGGTACTGTCATGTCCTGGAAACGGCCACTAGAGGCCGCTATTGTGTTGAGTTTGAATGAGAGACTTTTGTTATGAAGAGACTGAGTTTTAGTTAATGGCCCTGTTTTAGAAAGCGGGTTTAGTGAAAACTCTGAGTAAGTATACTCTGAGTTAACGAAACCTCTGGGTTATCGGTTTCACAAAGCGAGGTTTAGAGTGCATTTTGTCATTGTCACATGTTTGAATATCTGATTTGTATTGAAGGATATTTAGTAATTTGAAATTATTGGTGGAAGAATAATATTGACAGTAAATGCCAAAAACAATCATTTTCATTTTTGAGAATTGTTTTATATATTGTCTTTTTTGTCCTAATCAGGAAAAGGGTCATTGAAAATGCTTTTTTTTGCTCGTGCAAGGCTGTTGTTTATTTTAACTAAGTGATGTAATATGCTGGTGACCATAACAGTAAATACTTTTCAGTGGCATATTTTGTTTGTCTAATACTCTTCCACTTTTTAGCTTTGTAAATAAAGAAATGGTTAAGGAAAGAAAGGGCTTTTTCATTATCTTTAAGCAGACAAAACATGTTAACATACCCTTTGCTCCTCTACAGTAAATATATTGTCTATTCAAGGAGATTTGGGCTTAACACCCAATTGGTAGAGAAAAACAAACAAGAATTTGCAGATGTGATTGCTTCATTCATGTAGTTGTAAAAAGCATGACAATATATTAAGTAATCCAAAGTATTCAGAATACATTCCTCATAATGAGTAACTTAATGAAATGTATTACAAACTACATTTTGGGGCATGTATTCTGTAATCTGTAGTGGAATACATTTTAAAAGTAAGCTTCCCAACACTGTGGTGGCGTTATCACTGAACTCTGCCCTCCCTCTCATGAATGCTTGAGCCAGTTCAGATCGAATGGTCGAGGTGGAGGTGTAGATGTGGTGTTTAACAAACGCTTTAATTGCCACCCGCTTCCTACAAACAACTTCTCCACATTTGGAATTCTTGCCTTTAAGATAAGATCTATATCTCCTGTATTCTGCCTGGTAATTTATTGCCCACCTAAACATAATTCTGGCTTTACTGACGTCAGTGTGCCTTACCTTTGACAAAATTGTAGTAGTGGGTGATTTTAATTTTCACATTGACAATGCTGCTTGTCCTGTTGCCACTGACTTTCTTAATCTCACTTAATCTTTTGGCTTTCAACAGCATGTAGTCTTACCTATACACACTCATTGGCATACTCTCAACTTAGTTTTTACTACTGGTCTGGATACTGGCTCTTTAGACCTGATAAACTCTGGCGTGTCAGATCACCCGTGTGTCATATTTGACAGTATCCTTCATCATGATCTTTCAACCAAAGCCTGTTCTGTGACCTCTGATTTTCTAAGCAAGGAATCTGTCTCTAGATTCTCCTCACTATTCAAATTAAATTCTAATCTTCCCAATGTTTTGGATGTAAATGTCTTGGTGGCTAACTTTAACAAGCTCTGCACCTCTATCTTAGATGCCATTGCTCCACTACAAACTAAAATTAAGTTTAAAACTGGGTCGTCCCCCTGCAAAGAAAGAATTTCACACTTTGCTGAATGCTTAGAGCACTCTCTTGGATACACAACTGATGTGTTTGCAGCTCTAAGATGTAAAAGAGTCAGAAAAAGCTACCCTTTTGGTATAATGATCAAACACATGCTTTAAAACAAATTGTTCCAAGACTATTGCATTAAAGGCTGGAGTAAACCAAGCTGGAGTCTTTCCTCTCAACCTGGAAGGAAACTACAGCAGAACACTTACTGTGTCATGCTCATTCTATCTGTTGTCTCTCTTTCAATCTAACATAAATAATCCCAGGTTTCTATTCAATACAATTTCTAAACTAGGATACATGTACAGAATCACAAGTACCTGCAATCTATAGTAATGATGATTTTATGGACTTTTTCAACAATAAAATTCAAGTCATTAGACAAGATATTCAAACTAGAAATTACACTCCGCCACTTCTGCTGCCTGATACAGCCAAGCAGATACTGTTCAAATCTTTGCTGTAGTGCAGAGGTTGGCATCTTTTATTCCAGTTCAACAAGCAGAACTCACTATGATGATTCTCTCATCAAAATCTTCTACCTGTACACTTGATTCTATTCCTATGAAGCTTCTTAAAGAAGTTTTACCAGTAATAATCAGAACTTTTTGATCAGTATTAAACTCTTCACACAGTATTGGTTATTTACCAAAAGCCTTTAATCTAGCCTTAAGCCTTTGTTAAAGAAACCAAATAATATAATTAGTGCGAGGCATGTTAACACATTATTTACTTAACGCCGACAATTATTTTAACGCCTGTTAATGCAGTTTTTTTTTTAATTACTCTTATTTTGAAAGTTTTTTTTTTTGCTCGAACACTTCACCTCACTTTAACAGGGACACTTGCTACTGAACATACTGACTGCTTCTGCTGCTCCCTGATAAAAGAAAAATGTTTCTGCTGGTACCTGTTCAGAAAAAAAGAAAACTGATTTATAAATGTTAACTTGCTGTTGCTCAGAAGGTACCTGATATACTGTTATGATCGTGGCTCTGGACCATGGGTACCAGTGTTATAATGATTTATGCTGCCTTGTCGAAAAATTCTACTGTAGCACAAATTGACAGCAGTCTATCGATTCATCCTACCCTGACAAAAAATATTCCTTTTAAGTTTATACCGTTTATAGTCAGTTTATAACACTGATAATGATAATAGACAAATAATATGCATAATCAGAGAATTATTGTGGGGATTATAGTGGTTATAAAGCCATAATGGTTCCGGCGCCCAGGCTCCGGAGCCGGAGACTACCTTGTTTTTCTATAAGATAAAACATGAATGCCCTGCAGGGCCAAATAGCTTTGGTTTTATATTTGATTTGATTACATCAATGTTTAAGTTGAGATTTACAAGAAATATTTGAACTGCAGCTGTGTAACTGTGCTAAAGGGAAAACTGCTGTTAAAAAGCTCCTTATTGGTTTAAAGTGACATCAGTATTTTACATCAGTATTTTACATTCTAGCACTGCGGGAGACAGCAGTTCAGTGTACACTGTACAGTATGGAAATGGGGTTACCTTTCTTTGAGGGTAATGTCTTAAACTGAGTTTAAAATTAAAGTGTTTTGGGAGCATATTTGGGGGCATATTTAGGGTTTATATTTAGGGTGCTCTTGGAATGTAACCCCAGCGAATGTCGGGGGTTGACTGTATATGAAACATTCTTCATCTCGGTTCCTGCCTCATCACAGCACCAAAACAGCCCCATTAAGGATAGTAAATGATATTTTACTGTCCACTGACAAAGGACCCCAGTTTCAATGTCCCATTATATAGAAGATACAAAAATACAAACCCAGGGATGGATACAGTTCATACAAAACTATCTACAGACAGCATCTAATGTTTGTGCAGATGATCTTGAAACCTTTTGATAGAACCTTCAGATCCACATTGAGTAAAGAGATCGGACTGTGGGAGGTGCAGTCCTCAGGGCATTTACCTTTCAGGATCAAAGAGATGTTTGCCTCACTATTTATGTTCAACTATTTAAACATAAACATTGGATCAAATAATATATTCTGAAAATCCCTATAAAACTCAAGGCTGAATCAATCTGGGCCTGAAGCTTTTTAATATTGGTGTATAGGTCTGAGGATTTCTGCCCTCTTTATAGGAGTGTTAAGGACATCTTCATGTTAACTGGATAATTAGTGAGGTTAATGCTGGAGAAAAAGTCTTTCATCAAAACTTTCACTGATTCGTACAGCTCAGAATAGACTTTTTCTAATGTTTTTTCCTTTTAGATGGCACAAACACACACAAACATCCTGCTTCAACAGAGCTCCCAATCAAGACTGCACTACTGATACATAAATTCAATACACAGTTTGCGTGTGACAGATAAATAATGAATAGATAAATCCAAATAAGATAAACAGACATAGGAGGAAAATAAATAAAAATAAATTAAACGTTTCAAAAAGGGGGGAACTAGAGATGAATGAAGAATGGGTACAAACACACACAGCAAATAGAAATGTCAGTAGAGTCCACCTTTTTTATGAATGTAACATGTTGCCAGACAGTATTAAATATATGAGCAATGCCTCAAGCAGAATAGCAACTTTTCTCCTGCCAAATAATGAATATAATTTATCCAATGTTAAAAGGTTTGTGTTTCAGTTTAATTAGCCACCATGTTCCTTACTTGAGCTACCTATGCCAAGTTTCTGTGGAACTACTCAAAAATTGTTGAAATAGTGGATGAAAAAAAATTAACATGTATTAAAAAAATAGAACAGGTTTATACCTGGTTTAACTTTGGCCAACTTCACTTTACACCAGTGCAGACAAGGACAATATTATTTATTAAAATGCAATATCACACTCCTGTTTTTAAATTGTTAAAATACAAGGTTAACAAAATTATTAAAATAAAAGGTTAGTGTTATTATCGTAAAGTTCCAATCAGTTACAGGTGTCGTAATGTTTGGATTGGAAGTTGGATGTATGTGCAAGTGAACCATTTAATAAATAAACAGGTGTCATGTGGGACAGAGAAGGAGGACACAGATGCAGAAGTAATGGAAGAACAGAAAGAGCTTTAATTACAAACCCTGTCGAAAGAAAAAAAGTTAGGTTAATACACAAATAAGGAAAAACATTTAAGAGGATAAGTGCCCAAGGTTTTTCTTAAATATATAGAAAAAGATTTGTGAGATAAATGCGAGGACTGGTTAGTCACCAAGGTGCTCCTTGAAGAGGTGGGTCTTCAGACGGTGCATGAAGACAGAGAGGGACTCTGCAGATCTGACTGCAAGAGGGAGTTTGTTCCACCACTGGGGGGCCAAGACTGAAAAGAGTCTTGATGCATGTCATCCGCCTTTCAGCAACAGAGGTTCCAGACGGGCAGTGCTTGAAGCTCTGAGAGGACGAGAAGGGACACGCTGCTTGATCAGTGCTGAAAAGAAAGGGTGTGCAAGTCCGCTCTTGGCCTTGAAGGCCAGTGTTAAGGTTTTGAACTTAATGCAAGCAGCCACAGGGAGCCAGTGAAGTTTCCATAGTAGAGAGGTGGTGTGTGAGAATTTAGGAACATTCAAGACTAACCTCACAGCTGCATTCTGAATCAGCTGAGGTGGTCTCATTACCTTCAGTGGAAGTCCAGCCAGAAGAGCAGTAGTCCAGTTTAGAGATTACTAGAGACTGGACAAGTAACTGTAGCTTCGTTGGTGAGAAAGACTTGGATTCTTCTGGTGTTGTACAGAGAGTATCTGCAGGTCCTGGAGAGGTTGTCACCATGCGACAAGAAAGATAGTTCTTCATCTAGCATGGCAACAAGATTTCTTACCTTCTTTGAGGGGATAGAGTTCTCAAAAGTAACAGTGAGGTCATGGCTTGGTGATGGACTCCCTTTGATAAGAAGCAGCTCACTTTTGCTGGGATTCAGCTTGAGGTGGTTGACCGCCATCCAAGAGATGTCGGCCAGACAGTCAGAGATGCGGGTCAAGACCGGACCACTGGAGGGGATTGAGAGAATAAGTTGAGGGTCATTTGCATAAAAGTGGTAGGAAAAGCCATGTGAAGCTATTACATCCCCAAGAGAACCAGTATACAGAGAAAAGAGAAGTGGCCGAAGGGCCGAGCCCTGTGGTACACCAGCGGACAATCTTCACGGGGCAGACTGGGAGCCATGCCATGCTACCTGGTAGCTCAGATCATCAAAGTAGGAAGCAAACCATTGGCAGGCTGTGCTCGAAATCTCAAGGCTGGAGAGAGTAGCCAGGAGGATCTGATGGTTAACCGTGTTGAAGGCTGTAGAAAGGTCAAGAAGAATCAGGGCTGAAGACAGGTTGGCTGGTCTAGCTCCATGAAGTTCTTCAGAGGCAGCAAGTAGTGCAGTTCCAGTAGAGTGTGCAGTCTTGAACCCAGACTGCTGAGGGTCCGGAAGCCTGCTTTGAGAAAAATTGAGTTTGTTATAAACAGCAGGTTCCAGGATTTTGGAAAGGAAGGAGAGAAGAGATCCTATTCTGTAGTGGTTGACCGCTGAGTCCAGCAATTTGGTGTGACCACTGCAGACTTGAAAGCAGATGGGACATGGCCAGTTCTTAAGGAGCCATTGATGATGTAGGCGATATGCAGGATTAGATCTGAAGATATCATCCAGAGCATACTCAACAGCATAGGGCCGAGCAGAGATGTGGCGGGTTTGCTGGACATCAGGAGCAATGACATCCTCGAGAGAGAGGTGAGAAGCCAAGAAACTGGGCAGCACTGGCTGGTCTCTGGATGGCAGGTGGCTTAATTGGCAGAAAGGATCTACTAATGTCATCAATCTGCTCATCAAAGAGCATGGCAAAATCTTTGGGTGAGAGAAAGAAAAGCAGAGAGAGATGGAGATTTAAGAAGAGACAAAAAGGTGGCAAAGAGCTTGCAAAGGTTGGATGCCAGTTCTTCAAACTTGGTTCTGTAGAAGGAAGACTTTGCAGAAGTTAAATCGGTGCCAAATTTGGAAAAGAGAGATCGATAAGTGATGAGATCACTGTCACAAACATTTTCCTCCACTCCCACTAATTACCTCTGGTCTCCCTAACACCAGGTGAGAATTATCTAGCTGATTGCAATGAAGCTAATGAAGCTAACCCCATCAGGGACAAAGCAGCCAACAAACAAAAAGCACACCACAAACAAAGTAGTAATCTAGAACAAAGGAAGTCCTAGTGGACAGCAAATCAGCAGTACAACAGTAAAGCACCAGAAGGAAACTCAGGCTAGCTTAACAGATGAAGACACAGCCAAGTATGCACCAGAAGCACAGACTCAGTCGGTTATTTTATTGTCATCAGCAGCCAATCTTAGAGCCGATGCTTTGTAGTGAATGCTTTGTAGTAATTACGTTTTAATTTAAAAAATTATATTTACAAATGAAAATGGTTTATATCACCAGCAAAAAACACACTTCGTGCAGCAGGTTGTCTCACGACCTCTCTTGCAGATCCGCTGGGACTGAGCGTGAATCGCTCCAGACTATTGGTGTTAATTTAAAACATGCTGTCAATCAAAAAGGGGTTCCGCCCTTTAGACAGCTCCTCCAATCATCATGCAGCAGCCAAGCATCTTGGCCCACCCACTGCTCCATTCACCCCCAGAAAAGCTGAGCTTCCCTGCAAGTGACGATTTTGGTGCATTTATCCAATCACTGTCCAGCTTTTCTGCAGTAAAAAGGCTCCTCTGTGCCGTCCATAGAGCTCCAGTGAAGCTGCACTTCAGGAGGGTTTAATGTGCTATGCTGCACGGAAATGTATGTCAAGAAAATCGCGTCAAACAATCTACAATAAATACCTGATTCTGAACGAGCTAATCATGAAGTTGAACTCGATCTAAAAGCAATATAAATACGACATATTTGAGCATTTATTTTCTGACATATTAGAGGAAGCAGCGCTTCCCTTGTAGTCTTAGAACAGCCGCAACTGATGTACACTTACATAATGTGATAAAACAATGTTTCTCCACAGACCACAGCACAACATATAGTAACTTCCAATATACTGCAAGTTATGACAGACAATAGACACTGCTGTAAATAGACTCAAGAACTGTAACATTAGTATTTGTAAACAGTATAGTTTGGACACCATGTAAACCTTGCAGAATGATTAGTATTGCACCATAAATATGAGTATTGCACAGGAGGCAGTTAGCAGTATTGAGTGAAGTACAGGGGATGACAAACAATACAATAAATAGACAATATAGCAATATGACAGTAGTGTGAATGGGATGTAAATACGAAACAGTACAAAAAACAGACAATACAGCAACAGCAGCTTGAAAGTGATGTAAATCCGAGACAATACAGTAAGTAGACAATAAAGCAGTGTAACACAAAACTGGGAGGCGTATGGAAACCTTCCAGAATTAATAATATTGCACAGGAGACAGTTAGCAGTATAGAACCACAATGAGAAAGTGTAGTTTATGACTTATGAACTTATCATGTGACAGGAAATATGTGTTCCTGTAGTGGCAGTAAACAGAGGCATAGTAAATTATTGAAAACCTCCCAGAAATTTCAACTGCATTTGGCACTCCATCTTGTCCAGCAGACCTAGATAACCTAACTGAATGCTTTGAGAACTCTTGTTTCTCTTGTGCAATATTTTGGCTACAACATGTGAAATCTTTGTGGTTTTCTGGTGTAATGTGCAATTTTAGGGGCGAAATATTACTGTGAGCAATGTGCAGTTTATCTGTTACTGATTGAGTACCAGGGCAAATGATCTGAAGAAGTGCTAACTGGGGGATACACAAGTAAGAGATGCAAACATGAATGCTACGATAGGTACCCTGTCAGCATTTGACGCTAAAGAGCAGTCTTGTGAGGAATGCTGAGAGATTGTTGAGCAGTTTTTTGAGGCAAATTGACTTGAAAGTGAAGAGAAGCAGTGAGCTATCCTTATCAGCGTGGTGGGTCCAACATACAAGCTAATGAGAAACGTGGTGAGTCCAGATAAGCACAGCTCAAAAACCCATACTCATTTAGTAACTCTGATGAAAAAGCACTTCAACTCCAAACCAAGCGAGATTGTTCGGAGAAATAAGTTTGATTCACGCACCCACATACCAACCGAAACAGTCAGTGAATGTGTAGCTGAGCGGAGGACTGTAATTATGGCACCACACTGGAACAAATGTTAAGAGACAGACTGGTATGTGGAATTAATGATGATAGGATTCAGAAATGATTACTGAAACAGACCTGACATTCGAGAAAGCATTCAAAATGGCGGTAGCCATAGAAACCGCTAATAAAAATGCACAAGACCTGCAAACCAGGACTCTGTTAGCATGTAACAATATAAAAACGGAGGTGCAAGAAAGTAAAAACTGCTGTGGAAAAATTGGCACATTGCCAAGGCTTGGATTAAAAGTTAGGGGGCCATGCATCCCAGAGAAAAGAAAGCACACAGACTACAGAGGCGTATACAGCCACGAAAAGCTCACAAAGTATCTGCGAGGCACAAGGCAGATAGCTCTGAGAACGAGGAAGAAGCATTCACACTAGCACGCGTGACAACATAAAAATCAATATGGAGAATTAAGCCATTTAAAATAAAGCTAGAAGTGAACAAGAAAAGGGTAAACTTTGAAATTGACACCAGATGCAGTGTAAGCATCATGAATGAAAAGAAGTTTAAGGAAACGTGGGAAGGAAAGAAATGTCCACAAATAAAAGAAACCAAACTTTTACTTAAGTCTTCTGCAGGAAAGAGAATCGGAGTAGTTGGGATGGCTGAAGTCGTTTGGAGTATCATCTGCTCCGGCAATTTTTCAGAGAACAATGGAAAGCTTGTTGCAAGGTCTACCCCGGGTAGCTGTTTACCTAGATGACATTCTAGTGACCGGTAGAGATGAAGCCTAACATCTGAGCACGTTAGATGAGGTGCTCAGGAGACTAAAAGAAGCAGAATTGCGACTTCACAGATACAAAAGCACATTCTTACTAGAAGAAGTAGAGTACTTGGGCCATAAGATCAGTGCAGAAGGCTTGCAACCAGTGCAAAGCAAAGTGAGAGCCATAGAAGAGGCCCCACCACCAATCACTGTGACTGAGTTAAAAGCATATCTTGGTTTGTTAAATTACTATAACAAGTTTCTACCAAATGCCACCTGAGAAGCATTACTCACAACTAGACAAGAAAGGGTTAGCCATCATGTTTGGAATTAAGAGGTTCCATAAGTACGTCTATGGGCAAACATTTAAAATGAGCACTGACCACAAACCGCTGATATCACTTTTCAATGAGTAAAGCCAGTTCCACAGATCGGGTCACCCAGAGCTGAGAGCTTACAAGTATGGCCAAAAGAGGTGGCTCCCGTATTCACACCCTACAGTCAGAGAAGCCTGGAACTTAGTGTAAAAGATGGATGTGTTCTTTGGGGAGCCAGAGTGGTTGTTCCAAAGAAAAGAAGGAAATTCATCATGGAACAACTGCACCACACACGCCCAGGTATAACCAGAATGAAAAGCTTGCACGTTCATACGTGTGGTGGCCCGGAATGGATTCTGATCTCAAAAAGGTAGTAGAGTTTTGTTATACTTGCCAAGAACAACAGGAAGTCTCCAGTTGAAGCACCACTACACCCATATGAATGGCCAGAGACACCTTGGAATAGGCTCCACATTGCTTATGCCAGTCCTCTCTTAGGTAAGACGTTCCTTATTAACATAGATGCACATTCCAAATGGATTAATGTGTCCCCAACACACAATGCAACAAATCAAGCTACCATAGAAAAGTTTAGACAGTGTTTCAGTACACATTGCTTGCCTCAGATGATAGTATATATGGTGACGAGATTTGGGATTGTGAAAAAAAGGACACTTTCTTTACCAGCTCGGCCGTGGATCCGGGCCAAATAGTACCGTGGTTCAGCTGTGTTTCAGGAAGGGGTATGCGCATCTCGGGTCGACAGCTGTGGGGGGGGGTTGATATGTTTTATGTGCATCTCTGCCACATCTTGGGTCGGCGGCCGTTCTGGACTGTTAGTTTATGAGAGATGCCCATGATGGGATGAATGTTTAGGCAGCTCAAAATCCCGGACAGTTCTAAAACCCCAGCCGGACGCCATTTCCAGGTCTCAAAAAGAGGACATGTCCGGGGAAAAGAGGAGGTCTGGTCACCCTATGGTATCTGACAATGGAACTTGCTTCACAAGCAAAAAATTTGATACATTCATGAAACAGAATGGCATACAGCATGTAACAACTATATCTTTTCACCTTGCATCAAACGGCCAGTGGTGCAGATATGCAAACAAGGGATAAAGAAAACATAGCACACTTCAACTGCCTCACTTTATGCTAGTAACTACCTCACTTTAGAACGGTTCTCAGCCGACAACCCTGCCTCAGTGTGGAGAGGCCTACGAGACATCACCAGCTACAGACACCCCCCACCCCCTGTTGAAGCAAACAAAGACCTGGCAGACGAGCTGAATTCCTTCTACTGCAGGTTTGAGATGGACAGATTCACACCCTTCTCCCACCCCACCCCGGAGACAATTACCTCCATCACACCTCTCACCTCTCCACCCACCCCCCTGGAACACAGAATACATGAACAGGATGTGAGCCGGCTGTTCCAGAAACAAAAGACCAGAAAATCCCCAGGACCAGACGGTGTAT
>JBBPCX010024075.1:0-16620 GCA_037974365.1 Hydrocynus forskahlii | reverse complement strand
TCTCTGTCTCTATCTCTCTCTCTCTCTCTCTCTCTCTCTCTCTCTCTCTCTCTCTCTCTCTCTCTCTCTCTCTCTCTGAATTATGCTCTAAAAGAATTCTTGATTTATTTTTTAAAATATTTTTCTGCACCTTCTTTTTGGGGGACAAAGTCACATGATCAAGCCTCACATTTGCATGTCGTATCTCCGTTCGTTTATAATGTATAACTTTAGAAGAAAGTGTTATTTTCTCTCTGCTTTGTGTTTAATTTTTGTCTTTTTTTTTCTTCTGGATGTCAATTTTACCATCATAAGTACATTACTGGCATTATAGCTTTGATATAATACACATCATGGTAATATCCAGCAGTTATTTGATTTTTTTTTCTCTAATCTGATAGTAAACAGCTGTCACATTTTAATCGTTAAGGCTGGTCTGAAAGCCCCTGCTTCAAGCGGCCAAAGCTAGTTGCAATCCGTATGTGGTTTAAGTGATGCTGCTATTCTGTATTTTTTTTTTTGTTTTGTTTTTCACCTAAAAAGAGAGGGGAAAAAAGAATAGAACCAGTAATCTGTATATGAAAGTCTATAAAATTCTATAGGTTATGTAATATAAATGACCTTGAGGTTTGAAGTAGATGTCTTTTTCTGTTTCTGGAGCTCGTGTTAACTCACAGTTTATGGTGCTTTTTTTTCTTTAAGATCTGTGGTCAGTAACGGACCTCCAAGGGCGCATTGATGTTTTGTTGTTAGTGTACAGGCGAGTTCTGGACAAAATAAAGGGAAAGATAAATGGCATTTTTGAAAATCAGCACTGCGCTAAACCAACAAGTTCCATCGCTGATACATTTTAGCCTTCACATATTTCCCTCCTAAAGTAAAATCACTGAATTATCAGGTGAGTAGGTGCTAGTTCCACTTATTTTCTCCATAATGAAGTGTTTAAGATTTTAGCAAAGTCATTCAGAGTGGGTTTGAGTACTCCGTTCTAGGGAAACTAGAACCTGTTCACAGTGGAGGTGAATGGAACCAGGCATATGCCTCTAAATGCTCCCCACAGAAAGTGATTACAAGAAATGGTTATGAATGTGCTGCGTGAGATGTTGTTCTTCCAGAGTTTTGCGAAGATTTGATCATAAAACTAAATCCATTAATGGTGGAGGGATACATGCAGGGTGTTGTGAGGCAAAGTAGTCCCCAAAGAAGACTGATTTAGTTCAGATTAGCCACCACTTTACCATCAACATCCCATATGAACAGACATATAGGGTTACTGGTGGGTTTGGGTAGTAAATAAAATGGTTATATTTTATGTGATCCCTGGTTCCATTCACTGCCACTGTAAAAAAAAATTGGTAAGTTTTTCTTCAATGTACCATTTCACACCAAACCCACTTGGAATGAGTTTCTTTACAAATACTGAACTTTCGGGGAATATGTGGGGTCTTGCTGTCTAATGAGATTAACAAAATCTCAAATCATGCCGTTATCACAACTCACACATGACAATCCTGTAATATTCACAGAAAAAAAACATATTTGCTGTGTTTACACAGTGCGTGATTTTCAGAAACACCCAGTATTTTCAGATAAAACCAGTATACACCTCTTGAAGCCAGTTTCAGCACGACTTCAGAGGTGTATACTGGCAGGGGGAAGGTTCAGAAGGTTAAAACACACACACAAACACACACACACACACACACACAACCCCACACACGTGAAACAGATTAAATAACTACAAAAATAAAGAAATTGTTATATTATCACTCTGTGAAACACTTTAGTAGCCTCAGAAACCTCCCCCCATGCCTTTCACCACTCCGCCTTTTGCTCTCTGTGACCTCTCCTCTTCCTGGCCATGCGTGAAGGTGCTTTATTTACCGTTTCATCACGCCAGAGAACAGAGGACAAACCCTGGGATGTAAAGGGGCACTTGCAATGTATCCTTAGCCAAGAAAAGGTACAAAAACCAGCAGATCACGCGATCCAAAGAGACTTTTAATGTTGTTTTCTCTAGTTTTTTTTCTTGTGTAAGTGGGACATAAAAGAAAGGGGGGGGCATAAGGGTGTGTGGTTTTGGTGACCGTGGTTTTTGAGAAAGCCCCGCCCCTTGGCCCCTGATTGAAAAGCCTGTATTGAACCTCAGGGACAACTTTCTAGAGGTGAAGAAATCAAATCTGTTTCTCTTTGTTCTGTACTCGAATTGAAAGGAAAACGATATATATATAGAAATAGAATTAAATCGCTGTAGCCTCTTTCTGTCGTTTTATTATACATCTACGCCTTTATTTTATTGCCGCCTAAGCTGTGCCTTCGTGTCCGCAAGCGAAAAATCGTTTACTAGCTCCAAAACACTTTTGCCAAAGTTAACGGGAAAGTTTGGTTTTTTTTAGATTTATTTATACTATATATTGCAAACAGTACTTTAAATGCCAATTACAGTGCAATCTTCATTTATTTATTTTGAAAGAAATTAAGAAACAAGTGTAGTTATGTACTATTTTTCTCTCTCTTGTAGCATGTTTTTTTTTTTTTTTATGATCGTGAGTGTGCTGTAGATTTAATATCAATAATCTTTTTTTGCCGGGAACACGTAGCAAATGCTGCATTGTCAGTTTCATGTGTAGATGTGTAGCAGGGCTTACGTACGGATCTACGTTGCTAAATAGTGTTACAATGCTTCTTTTATCTCTCCCAGCAGACGTTTGTCCATGTCATAACTTTAATACTTTTTGCGTATTCAAAGGGTTCCGTGATGAATCCTTCGTGACACTAGAGTATCCTTGTTCTTGAAAAAAAAAAACAGGAAAACGTTAACTTGATCTGTGATTTTACACTTTTTTATCGATGAAATTGGGCCATTTGTTCCCTGAAAACCCTTGGACGTGAAGGTTTTCACACTAATAGGTCAAACTAACAGACTTTGTTTTGAGGGAAGTGTTTTAGTTCTCTTTTCCAGACATCATTTAGTGAATTGATCCAGTATTTTTGCTAAGAAATTCTATGGAGACTTTATAGACGACTAACACGTGAAGCACTTTGTCATGTGGAGCTTTTGGAGGTTTAGGCTGATCGAACTGTTGGAGAAAAATGAGTGTATTGGGATCTTGCTTATCAGTGCAGTATGAGTTTTTAC
Source organism: Hydrocynus forskahlii (assembly GCA_037974365.1). Classification (NCBI taxonomy): domain Eukaryota; kingdom Metazoa; phylum Chordata; class Actinopteri; order Characiformes; family Alestidae; genus Hydrocynus; species Hydrocynus forskahlii. Next base: position 13,502 of record JBBPCX010024075.1, on the reverse strand, counting down.
AAGTTAAACTGGCCCTGAAGTAGATATATAGGGTGTTTTTTTGCTGTTGTTTTTTCACACAGGTAGACAATAAATACCCCAAGTGCTTTTATTAACCCACTTTTTTGTTGGTTTGATATCAGCGAGAAATTTTTACAGCCTGATTTCAGCTTTTGTATTTTTGTATTCTGGATTTTGTTCTGTCCTGATTTATTTTTTGATTCATTTCGTCTTGATTGTCAGTTTGACAGACCTTTGGAGATCGATCCACTCCCAAAGCAGTCCCAGATAAATGTAAAGAACCATAAATGTATTCAATTTTTTCAAAAAAAAAAAGTGTATTTTTACCTCATAGTTTGACAAATGAACATTCCAAGATTGTCATGATTTTTAATTAAGAATCGTATTGTGAATGTTAGACGGTTTCATATGCATTCTATAAGAGAAACTGCCATATCAATTTTAATGTATAGATTTTTTTTAATACTACCCTATGTATGTAAGACTTAACTGTAACTGTAGCGTATATGTAATATATTTATACTCAATAAATGTTTTAATTTTTTCGGACTTTTGGACACACTGTATTTACTGTGGGTAAAAATAAACATGAATACATTGAAAAAGTGGGATGGATGTGTTAGCCGATTAATTGAAAGTTAACTGATTAGTTGAAAGCTTTAATTTGTGTGCGGATTTTTCATAAGGGATAACCTACAAGCTAATTATCACTGTGTCTAATAAAAACATACAGGCTGTGTGCTAGCCAATTAATCGAAAAGTATGACACATGCTAACCAATTAGTCAACATGTAAATGGTGTGCTCATCAGCGAACTGAAAGGTCAGAAACTCTGTTCTAACCAGTTAACTGAGTGTAAGTGTAAAGTGTAAATGTGTGTAAAAAAGTGTAAATCAGTTCATCAAAAGTATAACCTGGGCTAACCGATTAATCGAAAAGGATAAATGTGTGCTGATCCATAAGTTGAAAGGTATAAACTCTACTCTTACCAATTAATTGAAAAGTAAAAACTTACCGATTCATCAAAAAGTATAAACTGGGCTAACTGATTAATCTGAAAGTATTGTGAATTTAAAGGTAAAAATGCAATGCTAACCAGTTACTTGAAAAGTGTAAAAGTGTGCTTATCAGTTAGTTGCAGTTCAAACTGTGCTAACTGATTGATCAAAAAGTATAAATGTGGTCTGATCCATAAGTCGAAAGGTCTAAACTCTGCTCTAACAGATTAATTTAAAAGTATAAATGTGTGCTGATCATTTATTCAAAAAGTATAAACGCTTTTTAAACCAATGAATCGAAAAGTATAAATGTGAGCGGGCTGAATTGAAAGGTAAAACCTCTGTGCCAACCAATTACTCAAAAAGTATAAATGTGTCCCGATCAGATAATCGAAAAAGTATAAACTGTGCTAACCAATTGATCCAGCAGCATAAATGTGGGCTGATCCATAAGTTGAAAGGTATACATTCATTTTTTAACAGATTAATCGAAAAGTATAAACATGTGCTAATCGGTTACTTGAAAAGTATAAACTGTGCTAACTGATTCATCGAAAAGTATTGTGTGTGCTGATCCAGTTGAACGGTTTAAACTCTGTTCTAACAGAGAGAATTTAAAAAAAGAAATGTGGGCTGATCCATAAGTTAAACGATTAATCAAAAAGTATACGTTTGCCTATCAGTGAATCAAAGGTACAACATGCTAACTGATTAATCGAATGTCTGAGCGCAGGACTGAAACAGTCAACCTAATGTTTTGAATTTGTATGGAAGGATATGAAGTCATTGTTTACTCTGGGGGTCTTGGTTTTAAACTAACCCCCCTATGGGGAGGCTGTACTTTAGCCTGGCTAGCTCTTACTGTGAGTTTTTTTATCTGCTGTTATATAAAGTCTTCTGGATTACAGAACCACAAAGAGGAGATTAAAAACACACACCTCAGTTATCAAACACACGTATGATGGCAAAAGAGAATCTGGAGAAATTTCTGTCCGATTGCTGTGATCATTCACAGATAGCGTTGCTATGCCAACACAAGAGGATGCTTTACTTGGTGGGAGGACATGGGAGCGTCTCTAATTTGCATAATCGTGCATATTCATAACCAGTCTTCAAGAGGTTAAAGATGGAAGCCAACAGGCCATTTCTAAGAGTCAACAGACTTATTTAATGATGGATTGTTCCATATAGATTACTTTTTAAAGCTTTAAATTATACTTCTAAGGGCACTTAACATTCCAGCAGCATCCCCTGCAGACCTATAAACTCTCCATCATCAAACGCTGGACTGGCGCAATAATCAATACCCCCATAATGTTTTACTCTGTGGTTTCTTCTCATCTGCAGATGGAGATTTAGCTGCAGTTCACTTCCGTCTGCCTGTAAATCAAAGCTCAATTTCTCTGAGGAACAGCATCACTCCCATTTAAATGGGGGATTCAGTCAGGGCCGCTGCGCTGGACCGTTTATTTTGTTCACCAAATTTACGCTGATTTCTTACTGCTTCTCTCAGCCTGCAAAGTTTTATTGGCTCCCTGAATCCACGATGGCATCCAACATCCTTTTTCACATCCAGTTTACTTTAGTTTTACACCTGCAGAGTTTTTTTTCCAGCAGCCATCATCCCAAAGCAGCTTTCCAGACATGCAAATCCAGACCAAAAGCAGTGCATCACTTTAAAAATGAGACCTAAATGTCTAGGCGGTGGGGTATAAGCTATGCTAGAGTGAGACTGCATTTGTATAAATCAAGCCGTAAGGTCAAGTTAAGTAGGTTTATTATCATTCATCCATACACACAGTGCACAGTGAAATGAAACAAGTTCAATTCAGGGGTGTGTGGGTGTGTATACAGTTTATGATTCAGTTCAGAGAGAAATTAAATGAAATGAAGCCTCACTATGTCTATTATAAATCTGCACAGACTCAAGCTATCATCCCAGTGTTCTTCCCACTTTGGAGGCACAAGAGCTGTTTCCTTTCTCCAAATTAAGGTCAGAGCTCTCAAAATAATGAACAGACTTATTTGACAAAATAGTGCGATTACACCTCATTCCTCTCATATAACTTCTATGAGAATACATACTGAAAATAGGCAAAGTAAAATTATTTTATAGCACATTGTCATGATAAAATAAACGTTAAACAAGTGGTAAATAAATGTTAAACAAGCAAAAGCCTGTGGCCACAAGAGCCAACTTTTGTTTTATTTTTATAGTTGGGACTTTCATTTTGAAAAGGTCTGTGTTAATGTCAAGCTTCATGTTCTTGGCCACCTGTCTTGTGTTTTGTGTTAAGTAATTGTCTGTGGTGATTGATTTAGTTCAGTGTTGTGCAGGAAGGCGTTCAATGAAAGGCATTCATTGAACACATTCCTATTTTTCGTTAACGCTGAACAGAACGAGTCGGTTTACAAATTATAAACGTAACCGTGAGTCTCTCGCGAGACTGAACGCGGTTCACGTTATACGCAGGCTTAAGCTAGCACAAGAGCAACCTGCGTCTGCGCCTCGCTCACCACCCCGGACACCCCAGATGTAACAAATCTGCATAAAAGAATAAGAGTAAAAAAAAAAAAGTAAAACAAAAAAGTTTTTTAAAATTTTTTTTAATTATCATATACATGGAGTGAGTCGACCCGTGAAATAAAGGTATTGAATCATTAAAAAAAGAAATATACATATATAATACATATATAGAATAATTTTATATAATGTAATAAGAGGTAATATATTAAGACATGTTTGCATTTTTTTATGAGCATTCTAAAGATAAAAGTAAAGGGAGCAGATAAAAGTGAACAATGTAAGTTTACACAGTGTAAAAGACTACAAGTGGACATTTTCTACTTTGGACTCATTTCTGATTGGTCACACCTCAGCCACAGTTTCAAACAGTTGATCAGGTGTCCTTCTTCTTGTTTGGAACGAAAACCTGCACCCACACCAGCCCTCTGTGGATAAGATCTGACACCCCTGCTTGGGAGCTTTAGCCTCCAAACAGTTTGTTAATTAATCATTATTATAGATTAATCATAATTGTGAGAGATGTGACCAATGAGAAAGAAAAATCACCACTTTTACTCTTGTCAATCGTGTGAACCCATATTGTGTACTTATATCTACTCCCTGTACTTTTATATAGCTCACTTACATGACCCTTTTTCATTTAACGTATCATTTAACTACTTTTAAATCTTACTTTTATTTCATACAGATTTTTTCTTGTTCAACTTCTATGTTTTTGAATTGTATTGTTATCTCTGTGAATGGCCTCCGTGTATGATAATGTGCTATAAAACAAATTTGCCTCGCCTGTTTTGTAGGTAATTGTTGCTTTGGACAATCTAAACAATCAGGCATCACATTCATAACCATTTAATATAATTACCTTCTGGGAGGGAATTTTTAGAAGCAGACGCCTGCTTCCGTTCACCTCCACTGTGACCAAGTCCGATTTGGTAAGTTTCATTAGAACTGTGTGTTTCACACCAAACCCACTTTAAATTGCTCTATTTACATGTTAAACAGTAATGCCGGAAATCAGTCAGTTTCCCCTAAATATGGTGTGAAACTTGTCTTTGTTTCTACTCTGCTTGTCTTTCTCTCAGTCCTCTAACTCAAATTCCTGGAGAAGCTGAAGTTGCCTGCTCTTTGACTTTCATGCTCGACTTGTGATTGATTGTAAGTGCCACTGGCTCTTCTTCAGCTTCCACATCAAACTCTCAAAGCGATGAAGATGTTTCCTAATTTTAATCATTCTTTTTTTTTTTTTTGCATGCCGTTTTTTTGCATGCTGAGGTCAGGTGTGGACCTGTCAGTGCGGGTAATGGAGCAGGGATAATGAGCTTTAGGGCAGAGCGGAGGATGAGGCCATGGCTGAGGTGAGTTACTACACGACTTTATGTCTCAAGGTTTATAGTTCTACCATTACAGGAGGGAGCCGGCAGTGATAAAAGTCAAACATATTCAGGAACTCTGAGGAGCTGCTGGGAAACAGCACCTTCTGCCTCAGAGATGATGAGATAAGAGGGTCAGTGGTCAGTCCTAACTGGCACTGCATGCATTCAGACCAAAAATGGTCCAGTTGAGCATCAAAGTAGGAGCTAAACTGCTGTAGGCTGAATGGGTGGGGCTAAACTGTTGCAGGCTCAATGGGTGGGGCTAAACTGCTGAAGGATGAATAAACAGTCATATCTAAATCAGTTCATAGCTGTGGCATTTCAGACATAACAAATTCAACTTAATTTCAATGACTGGACTGTGGAGTGAACATTTTGAAGGTTTAACAATGATTCTAATCTAAAAGAAGGAGGTCACTGCAAACTGGGATTTATTAACAAGAAACAGAAAAGATGATGACAAATGAGAACTTAACAGAACTTGAAACCAACATGGGAAAATAACTAAGAATGAGATCAAACAAAACAAAACAAGACAAAGCAAAACAGAACAGAGATGAAAAAGGATGGACCAGGCGTGAACAGAAACACCCATAGACCAAAAAAACTGAGGCAAAAAAATAGACTGAAAAATAGACGTATCATGGGGGTTACGTTGCAAGACCACCCGTGTATAGTGAGCTTAATACATTAGCCTTAAAGAAAATGTAAAGGTAAACCCGTATCCGGACTGTACAGTATACACTGAACTGCTGCAGTGCTAGAATGTACATACTGATGTTACCCCTGAATAGATTGTCCTGTAATTCCTGCACGGGTGTTTTCTTTGGTATAAGTAGGTAAATACAGTAATAATATAATTTAATTTACTGTAATAAAAATACAGGGCTGTAAGAAGAACAAAACGGAAAACATAATAATACTCGAGACACTCCACGGGGGAAATTCTGGACTGCAGCTGCATCCAAGGGCAGCAGCCAATCAGCAGCAAGGAGAAATAAATAACGTTCTCGGATTGGCCACTTTCAAACCTCCCAAGTACGGCAGTATTTCACCATCCCAAGATGCGCATACCTTGTGTTCTCTTGACAGTAACAAAACATTTGTAGTTATTTTTTATATGGAAATGTAGCTGAATTTACATCAATATATGTGTTACAAAATTAGTAAATTATATTTTTCTTAATAATTTAGCACTATATAATGCATGAAAAATTATATATTGCCACGAAAAAAGCTGTGATGTCCAGGCCTCGTCCACATGGAAAACACTAAGGAGGAGGCAAGACAAGGGTGGAGACTAATCTCAAAACAACAACTAACTCACAGACAGACACATGGTGGTGTAAACAAAAACAAAGACACATGGAACAGGGAGTACGACATAGACAAGGAAATGGGAGAAGACAGGAGAATATTACAAAAGGCCAAGAAACAGGGTAAAGACAGGGTGAATGTTACAAAAGGTTTTCCATCATAGTGGTCCTTCATCATTATTCATAATTTTACACCTAGAGTCCCTGTAGTAGCAATGAAAGTGTGACAGTGTAATTTACTATTTCACTTTTATTTTAAAAGCTTGATTAATAAATGTTATCTTTCTTCTCGCCTTCTTTGCGGTTGTTGAACTAATGGTGCATTAAGGCTCGAAAAGGCTCAGTGAGTCAAATATTGCATTAAGCTAGCATCGAAAAATGTTGTTTCTGATGTTGATTACATTGTTTTTATTCACTTTAGTCACAGGTGACGTAAATCCAGGACTGGAGTATCACATTATTAGAGCTCAGCACACTGACGTATAAAAAAATTCCTGTTAGCGATAATCAATAAATTGTTAAGTAAAATACTATGTGGCAATAAAACATCTAGAACCATGTCGGCAAGACCTTACTTCACAGTTTAGTAATAAGTGGGCAAGAGTATGGTAACATTATGGTAACAGGTTGCATTTATCCATAAATATTACTTTCCTGAATGTTACTAAATTAAAAATCTGTAAAATGTTACTCCAGTGTCTTTCTCTCTGCCATAAAACTCCCCTGTTCCTGTATCTTCATACACTAAAATTTGACATTGCTCTTGCATAACGTAAATAAAGATTATTTTTATGTAATTACAGTAATGATTACTTACGCTGATAAGAAGTTTATTCCATCATGATTAAATATGTGCATGCTGCGTCTGAACTGCAAGTGGCTTTTATAGCTTCACCTCGGTCGTCAGAACACAACACTGATTTATAACCAGTCATTTTGCTGTCACCTCTCTTTCTCTCTCACATACACACACACAGTCTGATGTCATGCTGTGACTTGTGATTTCAGTGGGTCTTTAATGCCAGTTGAGGACAAAAAAATGAAAATTTTCTCTAAAAAACTTGATCAAACTGATTAAATAGTCAATTTATGTGCGTATCAGTGTTTTCCCCGCTCTTTAACTTTTCAGCTCAGTTTTTAAAGTAAACGCTTCGTGAAAAATTCCCCCAAGCCTACAAGCCCACCACCACCACCACTGGCAGCATCCCAAATGTAGTCAGTCTAAACACGCTCGTCCAAAATGTTTCTTTAGCTGCCTGGCTATTATAGCTTACGGGCAATGGAAACAGTATGCACACCAATTAGCATCATTATCTAAACCATCAAACACTCTCCATGTGGAGGTGTTCTGCAATGCTTAAGTGGTTTCAAAAGCTGTGTGGTACACTAAAACCTAATGACATAGATTAAAGTACGGAGAACTGTAAGGTTAACATACTTAAATCCTTGATGATTTGGTGTCAAAATGTCCGTTTCCAGATGGTGTACAGAAGAAAAATGTCTCTGAGGCGCAAGCCCAAGTCAAGTCTTAATAAATGTATCAAGTTGGAACATGATGGTCCTGAATCTTCATTAGTAAATCTATCCAGAAGGAAAAAGATGGTCCTGAATCTACATTAGCAAATCCATCTAGGAGAAACATGTTAGTCCTGAATCTACAGTAGCAAATACATTCTAGGGAACTGTTCTGTTTCCAGGGTTTGATTTATTGAGCCAAATGCATGTAGTTCAATACAACTAAATGCACTCTGTAACTAGAGGTTTTGTACACAACATGTACTGAAGAAAAATGTGCAAAAGGTCACAGAAATGTATGATTACACCACACTTAGGTTTACAAGTTTTCATTTATGTACATCATTATGTACAGAATTATAGCTTACATGAAACAAACATCTCAGTATTTACATTCACCAACACAAACACTGCCTGCGGTAATTTCAGTACTTTTATGGAGCACAAATGAAAAGGTTTTCAAGACGAAAAATCTTCAGTGAATAGACTTTCCTTACCACAAAAACTGGACTGTAAGCGGGAGTTATTTTGCCATGCGCAGACCAAGGCTTCCACTTCTGTTTATTAATGATACGTCAAATAAAGCCTTGTGCTCCCTTTGTTGTATCAGTGAAGCCATGGCAGGAGCCCTGAGCATACATTTTACACACACGTACAAATTACCGACCCACACACACACATTCAGCCACACACACAAACATGATTTTTTCAGTAGAACCAATTTCACTGTTGTTCATAAGAAAACCGTTCAACCAGTGGTCAGTGTGTGTCCCCTGCACCTCCCTGAACAGCTTAAAAAAATAGGTCAGTCTGTTTCATGTATATTGATTGACTATGATTTAATTGTCCATATTTGTTTAAAATATTGAAACATTGACCATTGTTAGCAGTCATGTAGCCAGAGATTTACACAAGTTGTTTCATGCATGTCCGGGTCGAGTTTCAAGTCTCAGGTGTGCAAGTCAGAGTCGAATTTCAAGTCTTTGGATTTGGACTCTGAGTCCCGACTTGAGTCTCTGAAGTCTGAGGATTGTGAGTCTGAGTAGATTCTCAAGTCTTTAAGGTGCTAGTCCGAGTTAAGTCTTGAGTCTCTGGGGTGCAACTCTGAGTAGAGTCTCAATTTTTTAAGAAGCTAGTCTGAGTCAAGTCTCGAGTCTCTGGGGTGCGAATCTGAGAAGAGTCTCAAGTCTTTAAGATGCTAGTTTGAGTAGAGTCTAAAGGCTTTAAGGTGCTAATCCAAGACTTGAGTCGTGAGTCTCTGGGTTGTGGGTTGGTTCTTGAGTCTCTGGGCTGGGAGGCCAACTTGAGTCTCAAGTCCCTAAGGTGTAAACCCTAGTCAAATCTCAAGTCGCTGGGATGTAAGTCTGAGTCAAGAAAGGCTATCCAGTAGGAGCATTAATATTTCTATCCAGGATGAAGATGGGTCAATATATGCAGCTAATTCCAGGGGAAGGGACTACTGGACTACTGCCTTATTATTGGGAAGCTAACATAATGATAACAGACAACATTGATCCAGAATGATGTTCTACATGAAGAAATCATGTTCACTCCATCAGACACATATATGCTGGGCTATTCTTTGCAAGGAGGTGATGACATTTTATATTTGAGGCCACAGTTTGCATGAAGCACAGCACCTTCGCTTGTCCTCATAAGGAACGAAGGGATGCTGCAGTATCTACAGTGCTCATTTTGTCCTCCAGATTAGTATGTAATTTAAGGCAACTGATGTTCTCTCATTTCCTCTGCCTCACTAATTTCATCGGATACATGAACAGCTGACATCGGTAAAGCCTCAAGGCATCACTTGACGTCATTCAAACATGGTTGGTAATGAAAAGCAGTGCTCCTCTTCGGTCCTCCCTGATCTTCTGAGTTCAGTGTTTGATGTTTGTTGCTTCTTCATTGAGTTTTTGTTTTTGTCTCCAAATCACCATGCATCCAAAGTGTGACGGGTTAGTGTTGTGCTCACTACGTTTCTATGGATTTTACAGAAGGCAAATGAGACCAGGGACACAGGAAGTGTAGCTGCTGAGGCTGCTGGTATGCCCCCTACTGTCAGGACAGTTTAGCTGCAACTAATTAAAATAATTATAATAATTATGATACTTAAAAAAAAAGTAAATAGAGTACTTTGAGTGTAGAACAAACCTTTGTGTGCGTGTTTAATATCTATCTGCATTGGCTTATTTCATTTGTTGTCATTTGGTTTCCACCCATTCTGGTTTCCAACAATACTGACCACACAATCAGACGAGAGAGAACAGACAGCTAGCTGAATGAGAACAGCTGCATCACTTAACTAATATCCCCAACAAAAGCTGTTCATACCAAACAGTTAGCTAATGTTAGCTCCACGACATAACTATTCCTACTAAGAGCAGAGTGATTCTCCAACTCAGCTAGTTAACATTATCGATCTCAAAGCACTTTACACTGGACCACTAGTACAACTGGAGTTTAAAAAGTACGTAGCCTGGGTCGCCCTAAAATTTTGTGTTCATTGAACTCTAAATCAGCCAGCTAACGTTAGCCCTACACCACCGTTTCCTAGTGAACAAGAACAGACCGATCCTCAAGCAGCTGTTCCTTACAGAACAGAGAGTTCCTCCAGACCAGCTAGCTTACACCCAGTGAAGAGAACAGAGTTAACCCTTAAGATCAGCTTGCTAGCATTAAAACAACAGCTGCTTCTAGCAAGAGAAAGCAGAGGGATCTTCGCCTCCACAACTGCTAGCTAGCGTTAGCCTTGCAACCTAATGTCGGGCTACTCCCACTGGTAGACAGCGGGGTGGTCTTTCCTTCCAGCAGCTGTTTTTTCGTCAGTAGCAACAGATCCAGGAATTCCCAGCACAGCTGCCGGTCCACTCTCTCAGCCTTTCCAAATGAAGGATTAAATTTAATTTGGCATAGTTTTAGTGTATCTGTATATGCTGCTAGCTAGTTTAAGCCCAACTGAAAATGCGTTCCCGTACCCCGGACTGAAAGCGTGAGGGTGTTTGTGTGTGCTGCGGTCACAGGCTGACGGTGGATTCGTTGAGTCCTGGGCAGCTTTCGGCCTTCACAACGGACGCGCTCCTGCGCTGGCGGCTGTGGATTCCAAGGAGGTGACACACGGCCGCCCTGTACTTGTCAGACATGATGTTGTAGAGGATGGGGTTGATGGCGGCGCTCAGGTAAAAGAGCACGAAGGACACGAGGCTGCAGTACTGGCTGATCAGAGACATGATGGGGGAGCCCGCGGCCGACGAGGCAGAGATCAGGAAGCGGACGACGTGGAAGGGAAGCCAGCAGAGCACGAAGGCCAACACCACCACAGCTACGGAGGGACAAGAACAGGAGTGGTCAGGAACAGGATTTCACTTGGTTAAAAAGAATCAGACTCACAAAACTCTGTTGATCCTGGATTAAGTTGATTTATGTTACGACCACACAAAGACACAGAGACAAGAACAATATAAGGTCAAAAGTAATACATAAAAATAATACATAAAAACTGTCAAAATGTTTGCCTCTGTTACTCTGATGCTCTCCTCTCTCACTGTTTCTGTCCCACTGTTTTCTTTCTCACTTTCTCTTTTCTCGCTCTCTCTCTCTCACTCACTTTCTATCTCACCCATTTTCTCTTTCACTCTCTCTCTCCCTTTCTCACTGTTTGTCTTCTCTCTCACTTATTCTCACACTCTCCGACCCAGTTTCTTTCATTCACTCCTTGTTTCTCATTCTCTCGCACACATTCTGTTTCATCCATTTTCTCTCTCTCTTTCACTCTCTTTCTTCTCTCAGATTCACTCTCACTCAGTTCCTTTCTATCTCTCTGTCTTTCTTTGTTCTGATATTCGGCTACACTGTAAATAAGCATCATCCTTAGTATAACTTGATTGAATTGAATAACTGATATATTGATTGGCTGATTCACACACACACACACACACACACACACACACACACATTCACATTTACATCACTTTAAGAAACAGAAATAACACCAAACAACATACAGCTGGACACAAGAAGCACTCAAACACAAACACTAAAATCACACTCACTCTTCCGATTTCTTTAATTCTCTCTTTATCTTTCTCTCACACTTGCTCTTTATATCTCAATCTTTCCCTCTCATTTTCTCTCACCCAGTTTCATGCATTCTCTCTTTGTCTCTGTCTCTCACACTCTATCTCATCCATTTCTCTCTCTATCTCTCACTTTCTCTGTCTTCTCTAACCAAGCCTTTTCGATCTCTCTCTCTCTCTATCACCCAGAAGTTAAACGCTCTGTCTGTGCTCTCTCTCTCTCTCTCTCTCTCTCTCTCACCCAGTAGTTTCACGCTCTGTCTATGGTTTCTGTTTCTCGCGGAGCTGCGTGCGTCGGTCGCGCGGCGGCTCCTGCTGAGTTTCCTGCCGATCAGTGTGTAGAGAACGCAGAGGCAGAGCGCGGGCAGCGCCACGAGCGCGCCGTTTACGCACATGACGGCGGAGAGAAGCCCGGACTGGACCGCGTGGCGCGTGGCCGTGCACTCCGCTGCGCTCGCGCTCTGGTCCCAGGTCCAGTTTCCGAGCCAGCCCTCGGTATCGGTGTCGTTGTCCGCCTCGCGCCGCTCGTGGCGCTCGTGCTCCACCCCGACGAGTGCGAGTACGGGTCCTGCGCTGCACGCGCTCACAGCCCACAGCGCGAGGATGACAGCGCGCACGCGGCGGCGCGTCACGGCCACCTTGACGCGCAGAGGGAAGCGCACGGCCAGGTAGCGGTGCACGCTCAGGGCCGCGATACTCAGGGCCGTGCAGTGCGTGCAGCATTCGCTCACGAAGTGGAACAGCTTGCAGACGGCGCCCCCCAGCGGCCAGGGTCGATAGCGCCACACGCGTTGCAGGTCCAGCGGCATGCACGCGAACACCAGCAGGTCTGACAGCGCCATGCTGCGCAGGTACAGGTTGGTGGTCGTGCGCATGTCCCGGTAGCGGCTCACCACCACGATGGTCGTCAGGTTCCCCGCGACCCCCGCCACGAAAAGCACGGAGCACGCGGCTGTCACGGCCACCAGCGCGGGCAGTGGGAAGAGTGCGAGCGGCGGCGGGGGTGGCTGCGGCTGGTGCGCGCCGGAGACCCCGCAGCGCGCGCAGTCCGAGCGATTAGAGCCCACGGGCATCTCGACTGCTGCTGCTTCGGCTCGAGCTCCTCAGCCAGACTGTGAAGGGAGGGGTGGAGCACGAGCTCCCTCCACTACACAGAGTACGCCCCCTCCTTCCCCCCAAAAATTAATTGATTGATTAAAAACACGTCGCACGTGAGCAGGTTTGGAGATACAATACTTTTAGAAAGAGTGGAAAAGGGAAAACAGAGGAAAGGAGTGTAAAATAAAGAGAAAGTAATAAAGGAGTTCAATAAAATACATCAACACAAAAGTTTAAGTGTAATTGCATATATTATTATTTATACTATTTTTTTTAACTAATTTTGCGTTGTCTTTTTTCAGTGGTTTATTTGATTTGATTCCTCTATTACCATGTTCTTCTTCTACATTCCGGCTGCTCCTTATTAGGGGTTGCCACAGTGGATCGACATCTCCATTTTCTTCTGTCCTCTACATCTTCCTCTCTCACACCACCTGGCTGCATGTCCTCCCTCACCAGATCTATAAACCTTTTACTAGACCTTCCTCTTCTTCTCCCCTGCAGCTCTGTCCTCACCATCCTTCTCCCAACACACTCAGAGTCTCTCCTCAGCATCCTCCTCCCAACACACTCAGAGTTTCTCCTCAGCATCCTCCTCC
>JBBPCX010023995.1:0-16626 GCA_037974365.1 Hydrocynus forskahlii | reverse complement strand
GGAGCGGGAGGGGGGGAGGGGGGGGCCCTTGCAATCTCCTTGCCCCGGGGCCCAGACCCACCTTAATCCGGGCCTGCCCTCACATATGAAAATCCAAAAACATTGAGGATACAGTGCAAGCATAAAGAAACACCCATTGTTATGGAAGCATTTATCCAGAGTTCTGGAGTCAGCCACCAGCGGGTGCTCTAAACACTTCACCCCAGCAATAATCAGTGATAATGAAATCTTCAAGAAGTTTCAGTTTAAAGTAAACACTGTAATTAGCAATCAGGGCCTCTGACACAAACTCCCTGAATGAGAAAAAGGCTGGAGGAAATCAGGAAAAAAAAATTCATTGCTTTAGTAATATAAACATACCCATTATCCATTTTTTTTGTTTTTACCCAAATCCTGCTGTTCAGACATTGTAACAATTCCCTCTGACTCCTTTATCACCGGGACATCACACTAAATGTTCGGACTACACTATTTGAAAATTAAGTTATCAAAACTACCAAACACTCAATAACGAAGGAATATTGAGTTCATTCATTGCAGACGACCATTTCACACAAAGCATGTATATATTCAGCTTAAAAATTGATTCATAATCACCAGCCACACCAGCAACATTCTCAACAGTCCAGTAATATAATATGCAGCCCTCATTCTTACTCCCCAAGTTCTTCAAAGTCCCAATCTTTTGCTACAGCAGCCAAAAAAAAAAAGTCTGTCAACAACAAAAAAAAACACCCCAAAAAAGTCCACTGCAATGCAATGCAAGAAAAAGGTAAATCGGGTGGGTCTCACCGGCAAGGCAGGCTCCTAAGACACATCCGTGTGCCTGCCATTATAGCTCCACCCCCTTTTCCAACATGGTTCCTAAAAAGCCCATTTATTTCAGTTCCATTCAGTTGAGTTAACACAGAGCAAAAAACAAAATCCTGGTATTATTGAGGCTCCTATAGATTGCAGCAACATACGAAAAATTATAAACAAAGTACTCCCCAACAAACCTTGTAAGTCTTTTAAATATTGTTTGTTAGATCTTTTCTTTTTTTTCCCCCATGATTAATTCTCATGTGGCAGTGTCACATTACTGACTGACTGCCTTTTTCAAGATTCATTTTCTTTTGAGCATGAATATTAAACATTCAACCCAAATTTGTGTGGAGGTTAGATTCTTAACTGTTATGTCATGAACACTGCATATATGGCTGGGAAGATCCAGTACTGGGAAACCTTATGATTTGTGACCAGTAGTGGCAGATTTAGTCTAGGTGTGTTGAAACGAGTTAATTCACATCCAGTGGTCTTCTAACTGCTCCCCACACTGTGGCTCTGAGCCCAAGAGGCTTGAGTCAGAGAGGGGGTTTTAAGGACTGAGATGTGATTCCACTCATATGATGCCTTGCCATCATCTTAAGCTTTGTTGCAGCTGCTCACATTAATTAGGGCACAACCATCCCCATTCTCCCCAAGGTATTGGCTACTGATTAGTGTGCGAACACAGCCACTTGGAGATGGGGATTAGACCTGTCAGCCTCTGGCTGGGACTTGACCTTCACCTCTCAGAGGCCCAGATAAATCTCAGTTGAGGAAAGTTTCATCCTTCAGTCACTTTCACTGAAAGCTGCTCAAACCTCTTAATGATGAATTCCCTTCTCGTATGAAAGTTATTTTGCTGATGCTCTTCACACAAAGTTCATGTTAGGTGGAAGTAATCTGTCTGTTCACATGACTCATAAATGTTTTTGCCTTCTTGAATGATTACCAGTGGAGCCAGTGTCTCATCCCTGTTGTGTGTCTGAACCGCGAATGCTGCCACATACACTGTATGGATGCCTGACCATTATACCAACAGGGACTTTATTAACATTGCACTCAAATACATCAAATTTAATATGGCGTTGGGCCCCCTTTGCCGCTATAACAGCTTCCACTGTTCTTGAAAGGCTTTCCACATAACTTATTTCTGTGGGAATTTTAGCCCATTAATTCTGTAGAGCATTTATGAGGTAAGGCATGGATGTTGGACAAGAAGGCCTGGCTCCCAAAGGTGACTCATGGGGTTGAGGTCAGGGATCTGTGCAGGCCAGTCAGGTTCTTCCACACCCAGCTCATCCAACCTTGTCTTTGTGGATCTTGCTTCGTACACTGGAGCACAGTTATGCTGGGATGGAAAAGGGCCTTTCTCAAACCGTGTCCACAGAGTTGGAAGCATGGTGTTGTCCCAAATGTCTTGGTATGCTTGATCTTATACACCTGTGGCAATGGGTCTGATTGAAAAACCTGAATTAAATCATTGAGAGGTGTGTCCCAATACATTTGTCCATATAGTGTAACTCTGCACCATGATAATTTAATTTCCCTTTAAAACCATCATATCCATCACCAGTGATGTTCACTACCAGGTTTTCAGGTGAATTTGGTCAGGTAAATACTCTTCACCACTTCTGATTACCACCTGTTTTGTGTTTGAGGGGTATCTGAGTATCTGACCCTGAAGATACATAGGTTACTTAAAGCTATAAATGTATTCATGGTGGAGAATATTAGGCATGTGGCAGTGAGGGTAGAACATTTTACATTCCTAGGTACTATTTAATATATCCTCTTATTTTTGGGTTCACTTGGAGAAAGTTAGAGTGTCTACAGAGAACATGAGACATTTCTATGAAGATGTTGTATGCATTGGCATTCTCAATCACTGTATGGAATGGTAATACAACAGCTCAGGACAGCAAACATCTGGATAGCATGGTACACACTGCTGTCAAAATAATTGGCTGTGACCTTCCCTTATTAGCCCAGTTCCAAATGGCACACTTGTGATCTGTAACTGCACATGCCTTGAGGACCAAGAGGCTCTAATTTTGCCATTCAAAGGGATGCTCTGGAGCACCCACTATGAGCCCTTACTTCTGCCTTTGGCAAGAACACAGTGGTGTGGACTCAGTAGCAGCCTCCTATCCAAATTTCCCTAAAACACAGGCAAGTACAAATTAAAGTAGATGTTTTCGTTCACAGGTGTGTGGCCAAAATGGTGAGAGCATGAGTAAAAAGTAATTTCTTATTAATTTAATTGTCATTGTGCTGTTTTATGCTTATGCTATTGATAAACAATTGTCCTCATTCAGTATATTTGCCAAGTGGTGTACATGCAGAGCCGGCATGTCTGTCCCAGATTTCTGTATGCCTGTATATTATTGATGCCACCAAAATGTGGACTTTGAGTGGGCCATTTTTATTCCAATATGCAGCACAGAAGTCTCCTAAGACCCTTCTCTTCTAGATAAAACATAGTACCCATGGACAATGGGAGCATTTTCAATGTGGGGAGGACACTGCTCTCTATGTCTGTTGGAGGGGAAAAGTGGGAGGACGAAAAAGGCTCCCATGATAGTACCTATCTCTCTGCTGTGATGTTTTTACATTGAACATAGTATGAGCCTTTTTTTATTTACTATAAAATTGTAAATGAGGGTTATAGGCTATACTATGTTATATTTTCTGTTTTACTGGAATTGTATTGTGTTGTACCACACCAATTTCCAACAAGTACTTTGCTCTTGACTTTGTTTATGGTGTTGTTTTCAACATTTGCTTTTTGTGGGAAGTGTAAAATTAGCATTTCACTTTTGCTTTCACACCTCATAGCATCTAAGGGTCTACATAATACTACTGGCTGGATCACATTAGAGATCTTTTAGTCATGCTGTTAGATAAGAGAGCTAAGACAATGGATTCTCTTCTTTTAGATGTACTGAACTGCATGGGGAGTTCTTTTCTTAAATTTTAGTGTGCCACAGAACAAACATAACAAACCTATCCTGGTTTTCCCCTGTCTAATCAAGTTTTCTCTCTACGTAAGTTCTGTTGTTTTGATAGCCCAGCTCTTCCCTAATCACTCTGTTAGTGCTCACACCTGTTGCTTTCCTACGTTCCTTCTCCTGGTGTTCCCACGCTTCTGTCATGTGTATATGCATCCCTTATTTCCCCTGACAGCAACATAGTTTGGTCCCGCCCCTTCGTTAGCATGCTAGTGGTTACTGGGCCATGTGCTTCATTGCTAGAGGCTATAAAAACCAATGGACTCAAGGGCACATGGGGTCCCTGGCTTGCTCTGGTAGACTGCGTGTGGACCTGTGCTTTCACTGGGGGAAGGTATGTGCTGCTGGTTTGTTACTGCTAACATGTCCTATGTTTTTGCTAAAAACTAATGTTTGGTAACAGGTACTCTACCATGTAGCTTACCAGTGTTCTGGGTAATATGTGGATTTACTACAGAAGAGGACACTTAGAACTCACATTGCCCTTTGGACAAAGGGAGATGCCAGGGACCCTCATTGTATGAGCTGGCTAAGCCTGAGACTGAGAGAGTTGCCACTGCTGCTTTGCCAGTTGTATTTTTCAGTATAGTGTAACTCCAGTCTTCTTGCCTTTGTGGGTTGTGTGTTTGGGGTTTGGTTATTCTGTATTTCATTTTTGTTATTTTGTGTTTAAATCTCAGCCTACAACTGAGCGTGTCTTGTTTGTTTAATCTTTCTTTCTTGTGGTTACACTATGGCATGGGCCTTGGGGGAAATGCTGACTGCCACCATTAGTTAACCTACCTGTTCTCTCTCATTCATTTTATAGCTGTATAGGGTACCTCAGCTGGTCAGTGGGGCAGGTCGTTGGATCTGAGTCATTTTCATGCACTGTGCACAATATATGTAGTGGTAACGAGCACCTCACCATTAGTTGTGATCACGTTTGTTGTGCAGTATTTGTGTGTCTGTGTTTGTGTGTGAGGAAAGGCACTAGAACTGAGAGCATGTTTGGGGTGTCAGTCTTACTCTCCCAGGACAGGCAACTTCCCTCCCCTTCAGCTGCTCCATCTAGACCCTTGTGGTTGCTATATATTCAGTGTTGGACTGTGGTGGCAGCCTCTACCTCCCCTGAGTGACACCCTGAATTGTCTGTACTGTGATAAATGTGTCATCACGTCCCTGTATTGCCAGTAACCCCTACAGTGTATTTTCTTTTGCTTTGTTTTTAACTTGTTTGTTAAACATGCTTGTTGCTTTTACTGGAACTTCACATCTCTGTAATTACTAACTTATCTGAGTGGAGAAGCCCTCTTGTCTTAAACCAGGTGCTATAGGTAACCAAGTACAATGGTATATCTTGTGGTGAAAGTCCCCAGGTGGTGTACTCTGACATCTTAGCCAAGATCCTTAAATTCGCCCTCCCTGGGTCACATGTACATATTCCCTTGTGTTTAAACTAGTTGCAAATGAAATTTAACTGAAGTGGCTGTGCTTCTAGAAAGTAAAACTAGTTTTAGTGCCTGTGTGCTGTATATCTAAATTAAGCAAGGTGCCCAGCTATGCAGTAGGCAGCATACTAACATTGACTGTGATTAGGCTGTTTTAGACAATGCAAGTTCTACTGTATGCATTTCAGCGTGTGAGTTGTTGAGGCTGATGAATGCCTGGTGTAAGTAACCTGGAAAAAAGGAAAAGATGCAAAAAGTATTTGAAGATGCAAAGAAAGACCTAATGCATCTTAGGTTGAACTCATGATGCCCACAGTCAAATTGCAGTTAGGTTTTATTTTTATAGGGCTTTTTAAAACAGTTATTGTCACAAAGCAGCTGAACAGAAATCCAGCTCCAGACCAAGCCAAGGACAAGCGTGGCATGACAAAAAATTCTGAGAGCATTAAGAAGGGAGCTCATCAATCACAGCAAAAGAAAGTGCAGTATTGTTAGGCGTACCAGAAAATCCAGTGTATTTCAATATTATGTCTCACTGCTAGAAGTGTGTTATCATTTTTCAAGCCACATTTTTGAAGAGGGGATCTTTTTATTTATTTCTTGTTTTGTGGAAAGACAAAAAATTCTGGTAATACTTTGCTTGAACCCTGATTGTTTGTCTCATCTTTATTGCATGGTTATCTTAGTGCTAGGGATCAATATGAGCAGTTATCACATATTTAACTGGAATTGGGAATAAGCTGTTTGCTGTTTTTATTTATTTTTTAAAAATCCACTAACTTACAAACCTACAGTTTGCTACCCCGACAACATACAAATGATTGCTTATGCAGTCTAGTGTGTTCATGCTGCAATAAGCAAGAGGCTGTAGATAGCCATAATATACACATGATGAAATGTTGTTGTGCAATATCCCTTACACTGTATTCCACCCATTTCACTCCACTCCTTGTGCAGGCTGTGTGAAGCTTCAGGCCAAGTATGGGTGAATGCAACGTGGAGCTTTGCTGTGAGTCAGTCACTCTGCAGTCATTATAGTTGGACCATAACTGTCAGTGTATATAAGGCTGCCAAGGAGAAGGAGAGTGGCGGAGACAGGAGAGCGAGGAGGTAGAGCTTTAGAGACAAGGCTGAGACAGGCAGTGTTCTTTTGTGTGTCTTTTCTCTCCTCAGTATGTTTGGTCTCATTCCTTGTGACACCTGTGGGCAGCCCATGCCTCTCCATGCCAGGCCAATCAGACTGGGACATTCATCAAACCAAACGGCCCAAATATAATTGGTCCACATCCCCACCTGCTGTCATTCACCTTAGCAACATATGGAAATGGAATACAGATGTAGTGTCACAAATGCACACCTCACCACAGCAAAAACGAAGTGCAGACAGAGCCATCTGAATTGCAAATTCTCTCTTTTTCTTTTTTCCCTGCCTGTCTCTTTCACTTTCTCTTTCTCTCTGCTCATAGTTCCACAGGGCTGTATATGGGTATGGTAATGATGTGCCCTATCAGTTTACCCTCAGAATGCCCTAAGGCTGAAGGTGTGAAAGTGACCCCCCACCAACTAAAAAACATCTGCTGTGGAGGCTTATTTATCATCCAACTCCTCAGCCACTTTTTGTTTTGTGGTACTTGCTTTATAGTTCAATGGAGTCAGTCCCCAAGCATAATAGCCCCTGTCTTATTTGAGCCACACAACCCACTTCAAAAATGAATTGCATATGCCTTTTAGCGAGCAGAGCCAGGAGGCACCTAATGAGCCTTTTAGCTCTCAACTGTGAAACTTCTCGTAAAGCATCCAGAAATTCAATTTTATCAACTTTTTGGCTTAATAGATACACAGCAAAAATTTACATTTTATTCAGTTTTAGGAATAAATAAAAGATCAAACTTTTCTAGCCAAGTGCAGATTAGGTCAGATTTAGATGCAGCGGTCTGGTGAGTTGCTTCAGGAGATTTGTATTTCTTCTTTTTTCACCCAGCCAGTTCTACATTATTTAACAGCCTTGTCAAAGTTAGCAAACATGGCTGTCCATTTTGTGGGAGGATAGCTGGAACACTTCATAGTAATGGACAAAGACTTGCACAGGTTAGATTTTTGGGTTTAAAACTTCCACAGAAAACCTGCTGCTCTTTATAAAATTAGGTGTGAAAATATCAGTGAGTTTTAAAATGCTGTGCAATGTTTCACAGAATCCCATGCACAAATTAAGTATCTGTAAATCTGATCTGTTCCTGGGCACAGGTAGTTCAAGCTGTTTGTATGGACTCACAGAAATTTACAAGCAATGTATCACACAATCAGGTGAAGAACTTGCCTCTCCCAATCTGGGCTGCAGTCTGAACCACAGCAAAGCTGGGGACCCCAGAAGGATAGCGTCAGATAATCCGAGGCAGTGCCTGAAACAGGCCCAAGGCAGTGCCTGAAACAGGCCCAAGGCACCTGACTGCTCTTCTGCAGGACACTATAATTAATGATAGCATTAAACATGAATCTATGTAAGTGCAATCAATAAGCTACCATACTCATTTTAAATATTTTTGATGTTTGGCTGCTCTTTAGATACAAGAAACAGATTTGATTGCTGCAAAGCACAAAGTGGGAAGGGGATCTCTGTTGCAAGTTGACATCAGTGTGGATGCTTTTCCGGGTCCCTGCATATTTCACAGCAGCACTGAATTTTAAAGGTGAAAATACTGAACGTCAGGTTCTCTCCAAGGGTTATAGGTGTGCTTTCATCAAGGTGGGCTTTGCTTGGTATGTTGTATGGAAAATGTAGCTGTGAAGTCTTTAAAATAGTACCATGATTTGAATATTGTGGCAGCTCTGGTTCTGGTGAGATCTGATGGGAGCCACCATTGTCTGAGACCTAGACTAATAAAATGTGTTTTGGAAGTACTTTGCTATTTCAGGAGTGTTCATCTTATAGCTTCTTCTACTATGGGTATCATGTAAGTTTAATGCTCAGTACAAGTAAAACATAGTGAAATACTCAGTTATTAATTTTAAGACACATTTAGTCAGTAATTACTATAGATGATTGGCTATGAAACCTATATGTATGCAGTTATTACAGTGAGGAATTGTTGGTCACATGGGCATTTTTAAGGGATTAATGAAGATCATAATATATGAAAAAATATTGAACTCCACGGCCCCTCTGACGTGAGTTGAGGACCACCATCAATGATGCGAAGCGCAAGGGGAGCTGGATCTGGGGGAGCCATGGGTGAGAAGTAAACTTGTTTCAACTGAGAAACATGGAAGACAGGGTGAGTCCAGGGTGAGGCAGGCAGCTGGAGCCGGTAGGTGACAGTTAATCTGGTGTGTGATTTTATAAGGTCCAATGAAGTGTGAAGGGGTAGGTTTCGAGTGGAGAGCCAAACCCTATCACCTACGTGGAACAAATGTCCCAGAGGGTGCCGACGATGATGTTGTATGTAGTTCCAATTAGGCTCACTGGATGACAAGGCCTGGTCCAAGAGCAACTGGCACCAGTGGACCAATTGTTGGGCCGACGGTACATCAACCTCCAGTCTTGATGTTCAGACATCAGCGGTTGGAAACTGTGGCATACCTCAGTCCAGTGGCTAAGGAGATGTGAAGATTATGGGACAACTCTGCCCAGATGAGGTAGCGGGCCCAGGAGTGCTGATGATCAGCCGCAAAGCAACTCAGAAAGCGCGTCAGCTGTTGATTGGTCCGCTCTGTCTGACTGTTCATCTGGGGGTGGTATCCAGAGAGGCTGCAGGACAAATCGGTCAGATGGCTGAAGGCCTTCCAGAATCTGGCAGTGAACTGAAACCCTCTGTCCAAGACGATGTCCTTGGGAAACCCATGCAAACGGACTACGTGCTCGAGAATTAATTCGGCGCTATTTCGGCTGTGGGGAGTCTGGAGGGCCACCAGGTGAACAGACTTGGAGAAGTGGTCTACTACCGTGAGTATGGTGGTGTTCCCTTCTGACTCCGGCAGACCAGTGATGAAATCCATGGTGATGTGCAACCACGGCTGTTGGGGAACTGGGAGGGGCTGGAGCTCATCAGGTGGAGGTTGATTACTGGTCTCAGGCCTGGCGCACACCACGCACACCTGCACTTCTGAGTATCTTCGGTCATGGAAGGCCACCAGAAGGCATGCTGGTGGAACTGGAGGGAACCTGTCTGGGGTTTAACTGGTGAGTCTGTTGAATAGTCAGAAAGTTTTGATGGTCTATCCAGACTTGGAATGGGTCACTACTGCCCTGGAGCCAGTGACACCACTCCTCTAAAGCCCACTTGATGGCCAACAGCTCACGGTTCCCTACCCCATAACTCTGCTGTGTGGGGTTGAATTTTCTAGAGAAGAAACTGCAAGGGTTCAGCTTCTGGTCTGGACCTGGTTGGGAAAAAACAGCCCTGGCGCCCACATCCGAGGTGTCTGCCTTCACAACAAATGGCTTGGTGGGGTCCGGGTAAATGAGGATGGTTGAAAAGATGCCGGTGATGAAAAGGTGATGAAAGGCTTGGGTGTCTGCTGGAGTGAGAGTGAATCAAGAGGTGGTAGGTTTGGTGAGAGCGGTCAGAGGCGCTGCAACTGATTTTATTTTGAGTCCAGGAAATGAGTGTTGTGATGAAGGAGCCAAGGGTGACCCAGTATAATGGGAGGAGAGGTGAGAGTGGTGGCAAGCAGCTGAAGGGTCTCGTGATGATCAGTGGGTAAGGTGATGAGTTAAGTGCGGTGAGTAATGGGGCTTATGATTAATTTCAACTGGCTGGGATAACGCCTCGAGGTTCACCCCTGCTGGGTGGCAAAAGCTTTGTCAATGAAGTTCCCAGCCTCCCCCAAATCCACGAAGGCAGCTGTCTCAACCCATTTGTGACCCAACTGAAGGTGTACCTGAACTGCGAGCTGGCAAACGGCTGGAGTGGCGGAGGAGATGAGTCCCCCCCCTGACTATCTGGATGCACAGCTGGATATGTCCTTCCACTGTAGCAGGAAACTCATGCTCGGTTAACTCATTTTTGAAATGCAGAGTTAGTCCCTCATAGAAGACCACGGACTGGTCTCCCTGCCGCAGATGGTACAGATGGGAGCCAGTCCCCACCTTGCTTTCCCGGCTGGTTAAAGGTGGCTTTAAGTTGACAAATGAACTCCAAATACGAGTATGTAGTATCAGCATCTGCCCTTAAAACAGCTGTGACCCATCCCACTGCCTGCCCGGTGAGACGGGAGACAAGTAGTGCAATGCACTACTCCCCATCTTTCCCATTCCACTGCTCCGGTAATGTGATGTGAGGTTCCTGGAAGGCTGTGGAGACAAAGAGAGAACCAACATGCGACCAAGGACGTTGAATTCCCCTGCACGCCGAACACCTGGGTGACCAGTGAGAGTAGTGGCCCCAGTGAAGAACATCTGGTTGAAGAGGGGTGGCAACAAAAAGGTATCTAAGTGGGGTCTCTGCTGGAGGAGGCTCCAAGGTGTGCACCTGGCGGACACGATCTTACACCTCTCATCGCAGTGGAGAATTGATGATGATCTCTGGTGGTAAGACAGGCACGGGGTAAGAAAGGTGGAAATTAAATTGTGGGCTCAAAAAAAGAGCCCACCACAGTTGTCGGGGATACAGCTTCATTTGCTGGATAGTAAGCAGATTTTGGTGAAAATAATTGGCTGCAGAGTGGTACTGCGCCTGGCAGGAGGTCTATGGCCAGGTCGTAAGACTGTTGAGGAGGAAGCTGGGTGGCACGTTTTTACTGCAGTTGCAGCACGGGACAGAAATGGCCTCCAGGTTGACATCAGAGGCCTCGGACTCCCCTGAGCACCCCCCTGGAGACAAAGCTCCTGACGAACCACAAACATGATTGCATGGTTGGAACAAGAGGTGGTTGACTTGTGACAGGCTCTTCACAAGTCCTCTGTGGCTCGGGCTGAGCTTGCTCAGTGAGTAATCACCCTCGAGAATGCCGTGCATGAGCAGGCTGGGCCCCCCCCCTCACCCTTATACTTCTCCCTCTCCTGTTCCTACTCCTGTCCCTAGACCTCCAAAATCGTCCTTCCAGAAAAATGGGAAGGAGGGGATGGTAACCCAATAAAATGTTTTTTTTTTTTCTTTTTTACCTGTTGTGTCCGGCATCTTAGTAAGCAGAATGTGAAGCTGTGTGCCTTGATGTGCCAGACATCTCTGCTTTGCCAAGTGGGGCTTGACAGTATTTTTTTATTTATTTATTCATTCGATTTTAAATTAGGGCAAATCAGACAGGGGTAGAGAAAATACAGAGAGAGAAAAGAAGAAAAAGAAAGAGAGAAAAAGAGAAAATAAATAAATAAATAAAAAAAGATTGAAGTTGAAGAAGTTGGAGATCGTAATGAAAACTGCTACCACTGCTCAAAAGGCTGCACCTGAAAAACAAGAACCAGCCACACAAACACAGAACAAAACACAAAGCAACGGCAACACTGCAACAACACTGAAGCAACATATACTTAATGCTATAACAGCATTTTGGGTAGTCTTTGATTATGTGTATTCTTATACCTGTGTGCATGTGTATGTGTGTATATACATGAGCGTACATGTGTGTGCCTGTGTGAACAGATGTGTGTATGAATGAGTGCATATGTGTGTGCCTGTATGCCTCTGATTGCCATGTGTATGTCTATGTATATACGTGGGTGTATAAGTGTGTGCATGTAAGAATGTGCATGTGGGCGTATAGGTGTGTGCCTGTGCCTATATGTATGCATGTGTACGAGTGGGTGAGTGAGTTAGTGGGTGAGTGAGTTAGTGGGTGAGTGAGTGAATGGGTGGGTGAGTGTGAGAGTCAGTGAGTGAGTGGTTGAGTGAGTGTGAGAGTGAGTGGGTGGGTGAGTAAATGAGTGAGGTGTGTGCACGTAGTGTACCAAGCGCCAGCCCCAACAGGCAGAGGGGGAGGCCCCAGACGTAGGCCCCTGCGACCACGGCTCAGGGGCCGGCTCCACAGGCACAGACAAAGTGCAGGGTCCGAGCCCCGCGTGCCCAGACGCCGCCCGCCCATCGAATGGGCGTCCCGCAGACCCCATGGAGGAGCCATGGGGGGGCATACGTAGGACAGAGCCACAACTATTGAAGGGTGTGATCTACCCTCGCACGCCCCCCAGACCCTACTGTCTAAGGTGTGATTTAAAATAGAGGGGAAGGAAGCCATGATGTCCCATGGGAACTGCCACCAAAGCAGCCCCCTATGTGGTCCCTCCACCTTCCAAGACACTATGCCTGGGGGGTGAGTGGCCGATCACCCCTTATGTTCCTGTGTTGATTATGATATGTAGGGTGGGGAGGGAAGAGAAAAAAAAACAGCCATACACACATACGCACACACATACCTCCCCTGGTAAGGGGGGCATTGGGTGCCAGGCCACAGAGACAACATCCAGAGTCACCGCCGACCCCCCCAGGGCGGCGCCCAACCACCCCAGCCCAGGGGGGGTGCTGGAGCCTCATCCGCGTGCGGCCCTGTCGATGTGCCAGACAAACATCGACATACACCCAAGGTGGCCAGAGGCCGAGGTCCCCTACCAACTGCATGATCCCCTTCCCTCTACCTCTACCCAGCCCCCCAGGGTGTGCCAGGCCCCCAAGGATTCAGCCGGCACCTGCCAAGCCGCCCCACAGGGGGGTGACGCGCCCGGCGAAATGCGGACGCCCCCACCGCAGACGAGACCCCGCCCCCAGGCGAGCTGCCCACAGGCACCAGGGCACAGACCCCGCCCCCCCGTCTGCACCAGCAGAGGCCACTCAAGGCCACTTTCCAACATCCAGACAGTGAAGTGAAGACCAACTCAAAACTATACCATCTTCACCAATGGGAGCGTCCGGTCAGTAAATACGTGGCGGAGTTCCGGACGCTGGTGATGCTAACTAACTGGGGGTCAGCAGTGCTCTGGACCACCTTCTACAAGGGGTTGGCTCCCCATATGAAGGATGAGTTAACCAGGCGGGAGCTCCCCGTCACCCTCGATGGCCTCATCCAACTGTGCCAGCGTATAGATCAGTGGATGGGGCACACCTCTCTATCTCAGGAGGAGAGGGCAGACACTACCATGAGGGGCTCTTCGCCTATTGTGCCTCTCCCAAGCACCATTGTGCCATATGTCCTTTCCGGCTGGGAAATGGTCAGACCAGGAAAGAAGGGGGGCTCCTACCTTGCCTATTGGTGATATCTTTCATCTCACTTCCTGTTTCCCATCTCACCATCCAGACTCATATTCAGCTGGGCCACCAATGGATCGTCTCCGCTGCGTTCGTGGATTTGGGTGTGGATCCTCTCCGCCAGCCCTATCACCCACCAGACCTCTCCCTTGACCCTCACCATTGACAAGCTCTGAAAATATCCAATTTTACGTCATCATTCTCACCTCTCCTCTTCTCCTCTTAGGATTCCCCTGGCTCCTTCACCATGACCCGCTGATTTCTTGGACACAACAGAAAATTCTTCAGTGGGGTCCAACCTGTCAGGAGTTTTGTCTCAAGGCGAAGGCCGGGACATGTTCTGGGGAGTCCGAGGCCTCTGATGTTGACCTGGGGGCCATTCCCGTACCGTGACCTGGCAGAGGTCTAAAAAAGAGAGCTACCACCTTGCCACCTCATTGGCCATATGACTTGTCCATTGACCTTCTGCCAGGTGCGGTACCTCCCTGTAGTCACTCATATTCCCTTTCCATGCAGGAGCTGTGGGCCATGGAAGAATACATCAGCAAGGGGCTGCACCAGGGGACAATTTGCCCCTCGTCTTTTCTGGCATCCGCGGGGTTCTTTTTTGTAAAGAAAAAAGATGGGGGCCTCCATCAGTGTGTCGACTATTGGGGGTCAATAAGATCACAGTGAAGAATAGACACCCGCTTCCACTCATTAACACTGCCCTGGATGCCCTCTCTGGTGCTCCAATATTAATAAAATTGGACCTGTGGAGCGCTTATAATCTGGTGCGCATCAGAGAGGGCGATGAGTGGAAGACAGCATTTATAACACCAACCTGCCATCATGAAACCCTTGTAATCCCGTTCGGCAGCTTTTCAGCAGCTAATCAATGACGATTGATGGGCCCTCGTCTGATTAGATGATATCCTCATCTATTCAAAGACTCAAGAGGAACACATCCAGCATGGCAGGGCGGTTCTGCAGAGGTTGCTGGCCCATCAACTCTACTGTAAGTTGGAGAAATGCGCTTTCCACCAGCGTTCCACCACAGGTGTGGCCATGGATCCCCAGAAGCAGGAGGCTGTGCATAATTGGCCCCTACCTAAGACGCTTAAGCAGCTCCAATGCTTTCTGGGCTTTGTGAACTTCTATAGGATGTTAATCTGGGACCTCAGTTTGATTGTGGCAGCTCTTATCGCCCTTACCAAACCAAGAACACCATTTCATCTCAACCCATTTGCCATCCAAGCTCAGGTCCCATTCTTCTTCATCCAAATCCAGGTAAGTCGTTCATTGTGACGCCACCGATGTGGGCGTAGGAGCCATTCTATCCCAGCGAGGTCCAGACCAGAAACTGCATCCTGGCAGTTTTTTCTCCAGAAAATGTAACCCCACTCAGCAGCGATATGGGGTCGGGGACCACGAGCTGTTGGCCATCAAGTGGGCTTTTATGGTCTGGACTGACCATCAAAATCTTCTCACCATTCAGCAAGTCAAACAATAGACCGGTGGGCATTATTTTTTTGAATGATTTAACTTCCATCTTTCATACCGCCCAGGGTCGAAAAACTTCAGAGTTGAGTGTAAAGGACACAATACTGGCTATCGTTGACCGTCTCTTCAAGGATGTGCACCTGGTTGCAGTAAACCGACTCCCCACTGCAAAAACCACAGCTGAGTTGATTTTTTAACATGTAGTCTTCTTGCATGGGTTCCCCAAGGACATCGTCTCAGACAGAGGGCCCCAGATCACAGCCAAGTTCTGGCAGGCCTTCTGCCATCTGATTGGTTCATCCAGCAGCCTCTCCTCCGGATACCATCCACAGACAACCGTCAGACCAACCAACAGCTGGAACGCATTCTGAGATGCTTTGCGGCAGATCAGCAGTGCTCCTGGGCCCGCTACCTCATTTGGGCCAAGCTGTCCCATGATCTCCAAGTCTCCTTTGCCACAGGTCTCAGTCCTTTTGAGGTATGCTATGGTTTCCAACCTCTGATGTTTGAACATCAAGAGCTGGAGGTTGACGCACCATCAGCCCCACAGTTGGTCCGCAGGTGCATGTGCGGCCATCCAGAAGGTCAATGACCAGTACACCAGGAAGCACCACCATCGGCACCCCGGGACGATTGTTCCATGTTGGTGACAGGGTATGGCTATCCACGAAAAACCTGCACCTGCACACCCCCTCCAAGAAACTCTCCCTCTGGTTTATTGGACCCTATACAATTAACCCTGTCACCTACCAGCTCCAGCTGCCTGCCGCACTTTGACTATCAGTGTCGGGTATCCTCCTCGCCAGGTCCGTCAGGGGTACTGTCACACACATAGGTCACGTGACACGCAAAGGCAATCAGAAATGAGCGCATCACATGATATATAAGCACAGGTAAGGCAGGTAATCAATGCTCAGTCATTGAATCCTCACCTCAAACCATCCATCTTCTCAGACCTTCTAACTGTGAGTACGCCGGTATTTTCATTATCCTGTGTGTGAGTGAGAACATAGGTTCCGGTGGGAATCCTCACTCTCTCAGAGAGCATTCTCATAGCACAGTGCGTGGTCTACCGACTCTCTTGCGCTACTCCGTGTTTGGGTTCATCCACCATGTTACACTGGTGTAGCGACTATCCTCTTTCGTCCTGACAAAATTATACTGCATTAAAATACATAGACTTTAGTGATGGATTTGGTGCCCCCTTTGCAGCTATAACAGCTTCCATTCTTCTTGGGAGGCTTTCCACAAGATTTTGGAGCGTTTCTGTGGGAATTTGTGCCCATTTATTCTGAGGTCAGGAACAGATTTTGGATGAGAAGGCCTGGCTGGCTAGCAATCTCCATTCCAGTTCATCCCAAAGGTGCTCAATGGAGTTGAGGTCACAGCTCTGTGTAGGCTAGTCAAGTTCTTCTACTCTGAACTCATTCAACCATGTCTTTATGGACCTTGCTTTGTGCACATGCTGTAGTGGAAATGGGCCTTTCACAAATTGTGTCCACCAAGCTGGAAGCATGGTGTTGTCCAAAATGTCTTGGTATGCTTGATTTTATACACCTGGGGCAATGGGTATGATTGAAACACTTGAATTTAATTGTTAAGAGGTGTGTTCCAACTGTAAGAGACAAATCAATATATTCACTTATATTCAAAGGCAAATTAGCATATTCAGTTTGTGATTCTTATATTTGAATGATTCTTTCTCTAAATACCATATTAATGTGATTC
>JBBPCX010023924.1:0-16632 GCA_037974365.1 Hydrocynus forskahlii | reverse complement strand
GGGGAGAGAGAGAGAGAGAGAGAGAGAGAGAGAGAGAGAGAAAAATTGGTTATTACTCGCTCAGTAATAACACCATTATGAATAGTTGAAACATGTTCAAAGAAAATATGCAATTTGTAATGAGATGAGAAACATGTACACATTTTTCCACAAAGAGCTCCCCTTTACAAGTCCTGAAGCACCACAGTATTAAACTAGTGTTCTTCCTGCTGTAACACAGCTGACACAGCTATTTAAAGTTCTGGGGAATGACTAGTTTCAACAAGTAACTCATAAGTGCTAAAGCAGTATGACAGCATAGGTATTTGCGCTGAGGGTTAGTTTAAGGAAATCACCCATCCATTAGTACTCACCAGTCTGATGTCTAGGTTCCTGACTCCAGGGTTACACGAGGTGGCCGAAAGTGCATTATCAATGAGCTCAGCAAAGGCATATGCTAAAACAAAAACACCAACACCATTAATACAGATCTTATGCAGAAGACAAAATGTGCATATTTGTGCTAAAAGAGAAAAAAAAAAGCATGTAGCATAGGCATTTTTAATCTTACGTAGTGCCTTCTGTCCTTCACTGGCATAGTACTCATACTGGCCACTCTGCACAATGGTGTAGTAGTGGGGAAGAAAGTTAATCCGTTCTTGAGTTGCATTAGTCAGTTCCTGATCCACATTCTGTAGGAGGTGTAATGTTTTGCCATTTGCAAGCTCACCTATGTAATCACAGTAAATGATCCACAGTACTGTTACTTTAAAGAGAGAAACTTATAAGCTCAAAGCAGAAAAAAACATACCATAATGACACCCCATCACTGTTTATAATCGTAGTTATCATTTTTTGTGCATTACAGGCTTTGACTAGACGTAAAAGGCAGAGCATTCAGTTTCCTTCAACATGGTAGGTAACAAAAAACAGCATCACATCAGAAAATATTTCTCCAACAATACACATATAATTATAATACAGCACTATATGTTTCCACACAATGGTGGCTTTACTCCAACCTGCTAGAAACTATTTTCGGCAGAAGAAACTGTCAATATTAAACACAATATTTAAACAGCCACTTTATTTCTGTATTCACTACTTTAGTTTTACTATCTTCTTTCTTTTTCACATCTGTTGAACCAACGCAACAGAACACAATGCTGGATCTCATCACAAAGAATATCAAGCCTCTGATGATCTACAGTGATAACTCACCAGCCTTGTGTTCTATGTGTACCAGCTGATCTAAATACACTGCATGTTGAGCTGCCTGCCAGCACTTACAAGCAGGAGCTTAAATTCTGCAAATATATTGGCACTGATTCGACACTCTCTTTGAAATGCCATAGCTGTCCCACCATGATAAATCTGTTGATGGAACTATAACTCACCATAAATGTCTCTATTGATCTCCCTGCGATCTGTTGTTGTGAGCACAAAAGCTTCATTTCGAGATAAAGAAAACTCCTGAAATGAACAGAAACTTCTATCAGATGTGACTTTAGAGTGATCCATTCCTGGACCAGCTGTGGAGTCAATTGCTACCACATGTACACACACAGAGCACCAGTATGGCTATTACACTTATTACACAAAGTTGCTTACAAACAACCCTACCTGAGAGGTGGAATAAAAAGAAAATGTGTGTATATGTACACACTACATATTACATATTTTATATACACATACACAAACACACCCACAGACAGAGGGAGAGAGGGAAAAAGAGAGAGAGAGTGTGAGAGAGAAAGTGACTAGACAAGCCTGAAAACCTGTGAAATTCAAGCTGCAATTTCTAGACAGACATAAAACTTCCATGTTGGTGCAGTTCACGACAGCACCTTGCATGCAGAAGAGCCAAATACCCCATTCCTGTCTCACCAAATTGCTGTTCATCCTGCAGCTGGACATTATAGATAACCTCAAATAACATTTTGAATGAACCCCTGCATCTGGAGTACAAAAGTGGGAACACTACCTAAGTATTAGCTTCCACACTAACATATCTCAGAGTATTTTGAAAGCAATCTGTGGAACTCAGAGAATAAAATTCACAAAACAGAATTCACAGTCTAAAAACAAAACCACCTGTTACTAGGGACATCAGTATTTTAGGGGAACGTTATGACCCAGCAGCACAACTCAACCAGCGAAGCCTGATCAAAGTGTGTCGCAGTATCATAAACCCGCACAGAGGATCCCACCCCAGCACATTTTCTAGATCTGAAACTCATGCAGGGCGTGATGGTGAACTATAGTGCAGTCAACAGTGATCTGAAGCAGGGGGATGGTGTAGAAGTGAAGCAGGGCTGAACACCAGCAGGTTTGGGAAACCTAGAGTTGGGTCAGCTGAGAGTAACTGTCTTATCACGGCTTGCCAGGCGGTTTATCGCCCACACCTTAATTAAGGTCTTGTCAGAGGGGGGAAATGAACTCAGTTTCGGTCGCCCCGTATGGCCAAACTGGGAGAACTGGTGAGCTCCAGGGGATTTGTTTTCGTAGCCTGCGAGCTAAGTTAGGAGTTAGGAGAACCTAGACAAGGTCTACCCACCTTGCGTACAGCCTGGAGGAACTTGTCGTAGCTTTTACCGCTGATTTCTA
Source organism: Hydrocynus forskahlii (assembly GCA_037974365.1). Classification (NCBI taxonomy): domain Eukaryota; kingdom Metazoa; phylum Chordata; class Actinopteri; order Characiformes; family Alestidae; genus Hydrocynus; species Hydrocynus forskahlii. Next base: position 14,046 of record JBBPCX010023924.1, on the reverse strand, counting down.
TCACCTTCTCGGAGGAGACCTTGCTTTCAGGGCGACAGTCGTAGACAGAAACGAACCGGCTGTCAGGCTTCGGCTCTGCTCGGGAAACTCCCGAGTCCGCCATGTTTCTCTCTCTCAGTCCTCCTCCTTCCTCTCGGTGCGGAGGTCTGGGCTCCGGGGCGCCTCGAACAGCTCGGCAGAGTGAAGAAGCGCAAGAGAAGCGTCACCGCTCCGCACCGGACATGCTCGCCGAGACCTGTGGGTCAGTCTGCTGTTCTCTGGGCTGCTGTTTTCTTCACCAGGGCTCCCACAGGTTCAGCTCCCCAGGCTGCGCCCTCTCGAACGGACCGACTGCACCATGTGATCCTGAAACCGTGTTTTCAGTCTCCACGCGCTCCTTTGGGTCGCGTTGGGTTGCCAGACCCTCCCCCGTCTTCCCAGAAAACAACTATTTTTTAGAGAGACACTGTGTGCGTGTGTGTGTGTGTGTGTGTGTGTGTGAGAGAGAGAGAGAGAGAGAGAGACTGTGTGTGTATGACAGAGAGAGAGAGCGTGTGTGTGTGTGTGTGTGCGCGCGTGAAAGAGAGACTTCCATGTGGGTGCAGTTCACTATAGCACCTTGCATGCAAATGGGCCAAACACCCCATTCCTGTTCATCAAACTGCTGTTCCTCGTGCTGCTGGACGTTATACATAATATCAAATGTATAGTTTGAAGGAAAATATTTTTCGATTTTATTAATATTGTCAATGAACCTAAGTGCAATGAAGTGTTACTAGAAAGCAATGTGTGGAACTCATCAAACGTGAATTACTTTTGACTACAAGGCTGCAATCTGAGAATACAATTCACAAAACAGAATTAACAGTCTAAAAACTTGATGTGAGATAGTGTAGCTGTCTCACATTTGGAAGTGTAGTAAACCACGGGAGTCCAGGAAAATGTCCAGAGCAGCATACATAAAAATTTGAATGTATAAACATGTTTAAGCTTAAAAAAATCACGACTGGCAACCCCACACTGGCGCCAAACATTCTTGCACTCATTTTTTCATGTTACACACTACCTGTTTAGAGGGGTAAACCAGAAACCACGACACTGTTTTTAACCCAGTTATCACATCCTAAATGAAGAAGCAGAAAGTCATGGTGGGAAATGATGAGGCTATCTTCAAACAACGTTCATCAAACCCCAAACATTGTCAGAATAAAAGCCCTCACCCAAGCACCTTTCTGGGCTTAAAGAAAACACAAGCTCATTCAAAAGGCGTAACACATTAAAAAGCAACAAGAAATATTGTCATTTGCTATTTTTGCCTTATTATTACTTTTCTGTGCCAGTTTTGTGGGGATATGTGTTGGGATAGCTTACAGTAACCTACCCAAGTGGTCACTGCTGGAGCCTGTCCCGCTTAATCAAGGTGCTGGAACCCATCACAGTGATCTTTGTACTGGAGTCTATCCCAGAAGTCAAAGTTCTGAAACCTATCTCAGTTATCATTGTGCTGTAACCTATCCCAGCAGTTACAGTGCTTTAACCCATCCCACTGGTTGTTGTACTGGATAATATCCCAGTAGTCATCGTGCTGGAACCTATCCCAGTGTTCAGAGAGCTGTAACTTATCCCAGCGGTCCTTGTGCTGGAACCCATCCCAGCGGTCAGAGAGCTGTAACTTATCCCAGTTGTCATCGTGCTGGAACCTATCCCAGCCATCAGAGCGCTGTAACTTATCCCAACTGTCCCTGTGCTGTAACTTATCCCAGCGGCCATTGTTCTGGAACCTCTCCCAGCAGTCATAGTGCTGTGTTTTATCCCAGCACTCATAGTGCTTGAACCTTGAGTGTATTTTGAAGGCCGAGAGGCATCCTATACAGGTAACCAGAGAACGTGTGTGTGTGTGTGCGCGCGTGAAAGAGAAACTTCCATGTGGGTGCAGTTCACTATAGCACCTTGCATGCAAATGGGCCAAACACCCCATTCCTGTTCACCAAACTGCTGTTCCTCGTGCTGCTGGACGTTATACATAATATCAAATGTCAGTAGTTTGAAGGAAAATATTTTTCGATTTTATTAATATTGTCAATGAACCTAAGTGCAATAAAGTGTTACTAGAAAGCAATGTGTGGAATGTGTGGAACTCATTTTATCCCAGCGCTCATAGTGCTTGAACCTTGAGTGAATTTTGAAGGCCGAGAGGCATCCTATACAGGTAACAAGTTCATCGCAAGGCAGACTCGGAGACAACTCACTCACACCTAGGGGTAATCTAGCATCTCCAATTTAGCATCACTGAATGTGCATGTACTTGTATGTATTTGTCTTTGGACTGTGAGACGAAACCCAGAAACCCACACAGACATGGGTAGAACATGCAAACTACACAAAAGGACACTGGTGGTCTGGCCAGGAATAGAAACCCAAGTCCTTCTTGCTGTGAGGTGACCACCGTGCCACCCCGTGGGAAGTGCATATTTTGTCACAAAGGTTCTCATCAGTGCACACTTAAGCTTTTTTGCACACAACAACCTCAAAGGAAGGAGGCAAAAGAGCAGGGGTTTGGCCAGGACAAGTCTTTCACAGAATGAAACCAAAATAATTTACATAAATACATAACTCAAACTTCCTTAACTTGCAAATTGCATCCAGTTCTTCACTAGGGTGGAACAGTGATTGTGGTATGACTTAGTGTGAGATATAGAAATGAACAAAACTAATATAAGTAGTGCAGTGGACTGCTAGGAGCAAGGTTGAGAAACACTGTTTTTGTTCCTCTGCTGGAACATTAGTATAGTGTATCAAAGTTCAGTGTACCATGAAAAGTACAATCAGATGATGTGTGTTTTATGTTTTAAAAAATGTATGTTTTTTAAAAAACAGATTTCTAAAACAGATTGCTTTCAAAAATCAACCCATGACAATTGGTCAATAACTTGTCCATTATTTTTTAATGCTTTATTTACTATATTGCAGTTTATCAGTAAAATGAAACAAACAAACAAACAAACAAAACCCCCCAAAAAAGTTTACAGTTACATATACAGTAATATTAAATATTGGTTTAATTACTGACCTGTCCCTGTAATCCAAGAGAACATACTCTGGCAGAATCTTGTGATCTAGGGGGTCCTAACTAGCGGGTGTGAAACGGCCATGACTAAACTGGAAAGGAATACACATCGACTAACGGTATAATACAATAGTAAAGGCATCAGCAAGTCAAAGAGACAAAGTGTGAGTGACTTTTTGCTGAAAACTGTAGTGGACCGTAATGTGTAGAAAAATAGTAGACAGCAGGTAAGACAAAATAAAATTTTCAGTTGGCAACTTTTGTACCAGTTGGTTTCACTTTTTTTCTAAGAGTGTAGTTCTCAACTCTAGGCCACAGGAGCTGAGAACTACAGTGTCAGAAAAAAAGTGAAACCACCGTAAAGTTGCCAACAGAAAATTTTGTCTTTTCTGCTGTCTACTATTTTCCTTCCCATTACGGTCGTTATCTATTTTATAATATTTATAAATCATTTTATATACATGTACATTTTAGAATGCAATATATAACATATATAAAAAAAATTCAGATTTGATCTAAATATAATGTTCTCTAAAATATGGCAGAAGAGAACAGTAGTCCTCGTTATGCGCGGAGACTGCGTTTCTTCAGCGCAGCGCTGTGTGTGTAAGACTCCGCGGCACTGTTGTGTCATGGCGCTGAACTGTGAATCATGTGTTGTAATGTTGGGGTTACTGCTGATCTGAAAGTAGTTCAGGCTTAAATTAAGGACTTTTAAGATGTCCGTGTTGTTCGCCGACGATCACGGGTGTCTGCTGGACTCCTATTCTCTCATAAACGAAGGTTTTGAGCGCTGTTTTAGTGTAAACACGGGGTTCTTCAGGTGCAGCTTTAAAGAGCAATACTTCGAAATCCTTAAGCCTCACATCGCGAACAAAGACAGCCCTGCTGTTTTAAACAGAGACCAGCCAGTAAACCCAGAGACTCCTGACAACATCGACCTGAAGACACGAAAGGTAGTAGCACAACTTTATTTTCTTTGCTGCTGTTTGAATCTGTTAGGCATGCCACACCTCATAAAGTGCATGTTAATGTTCAGTAGAGGTGGTTCAACTGCTCTTCATGTCTCTAACAGAAAAGGAAGCGAAAACGGAGCGATCTTAATCAAGGAGAGGTAGATGCTGAGGCATTCCATGAAAAGGTTCTCTCTTTTGCTCTTTCTCTCCCACACACGCTCTCTCTCTCTCTCTCTCTCTCTCTCTCTCTCTCTCTCTCTCTGACACAGTCTCTCGCACACACGCGCGCACACACACTGAGCACACACTCTCTTTATATTTATATACATAATTAAATGATCATTTGATAAGATCACCTGTAAAGGTGTGACAATTTCGCTACAGTATCGGCGAAGTGAATTTTTGAAACTGTGTTAATTTAAAATTCTGATGATGCATTCGTCAGACTTATCTGGTTATGTTTCATGGATTCCACTGACTTCTGGGGCCTCCTAACAGTAAAAATGATCAAGTGCACGCACCTACACTCATATTCTTTGTCTTATGAACGAATTCTAGGAGTTTAGAGCTTATTTTGTTAAAGGGCTGGTCTGTTTAAGATTTAAGACAATTTAATACAGAAAAATCTCCAGAATCATAACAATGCATCCAATCTTCACTTCTGAATCCAAAATTGTATTGAACCTAAAAATATCTGTATTGTTAGAGACCTAAGAATTTGATTGTTTACTCTAATCTCTCTCTCCCTCTGTGTCTGTTCGGCAGGTGAGGTTATTAGTTCTGGAGGGCAGTCAGCCTCTAGTTCAGGCAGGACGTCGCTGCGGTCATTTGACAGAAGCTTCACACGCAGGGCAGAGTAAAACAACAGCAGCTCATGACTGCAGACTAGCCGCCCTGTGTAACATGGCCAAGCAGCTGCCTACTGTGGAAACATCTGATGCAGCATCTGTACAGGATGTTAAGGGACATGCCGATTTGGATTCTCACCTTGATCTGTTCTCATGCTTGACTGAAAACCCTGATGACTTTTCTCGAGATGTCACGCTAATGGGAGAGAAGTATTTTTTGCCTCCCCGCAGTCGCTTCCTGTTGTCTGATATCACACGCTTACAGCCACTGATCAACAGTAAGTTCCGTCTACTATAGTCCTGATGTTCTGAATATGGCAGTATTAGAAAGGGGCCGCCCATTATTGCATCTTTTAAGTGTCTTCCATTTTTATGTGGAGAACTCTCAGCTCTTAGGCATTATTTAAATTTTTTTCTTTTAAGGCCAGATTTTTCCAATCCTCAGACCAGTTTTCTAGCATTATGCGTGTTAACCTCTTGATTGGCTACAATGCTCAAAATGTAATCAATACCATTTGAGAACATTTCTCATAGTAACAACAGCATGTGTGATTTCTATCTCCAGGTGGGGAGAAATTTGACCTGATAGTAATAGATCCACCATGGGAAAATAAGTCTGTGAAAAGAAGCAGTAGGTATGTTTAACTGTCACCTCATGCTTTGTACATGAGGTGAATGCTGAAGTGAGTGCTGTGTTGCATAATCAGTGTGCAAGAGTTTTTTAAGATTGCATAGATTTGTGATCATTTAACTGCAGGGTTTCCACAGGTCATGTACTTAAAAAGTGTGGTGGTTTCTCATATTGGAATTGTTGAATAAAGTACAGAGTGCCAACCTTAATAACTTAATCTTAGTGAGGATTAATCAGGATTAATCTTAATCTGACTGCTATCCTAATACTTAATCAAGATATCCAGGTTAAAATAGTGTTTCCTTTCCTCTATTCACCACCAACTAACTCTCAGTATATGTGTAGATATACTAAATAAGGGCCTTTTTTCTGGAGATCATCCTAGTGTGTACGCAAGTATTTTGGAATAATCTCTTAAAATCCCAGGGGCTGCCCAGCGGTTTCAGTTTTCCATTCCTCACTTTTTCAATTTAAGATTAACTGTCAGTTCACATATTCCACCGTTATCATTACTAAATAATGAAATAATAGAAATACAGGGGGGTAAAAGATGAGTACTGTATGAGGCACAAATATGGAATTTATGCAGTTTTCATCCAAGTCTACCTGATTTGAGCAAAACCATGTTTAAAAAAAGTCTCACCTGTAACCCTTAAATAGGCAACATATAGAAGTTTAAACCAGTCACATTTGTGAAACCTGCTCCACCCCTCCAAAATACAAATACATTGGACTTGCATTCGTGTCTGTGCACTCCTTCTCTTTTAGGTACGGTTTCCTGCCGTCATCTCAGCTCAAACAACTTCCTGTCCCAGTGGTGAGCGCAGCAGGATGTGTGGTGGTTACTTGGGTAACCAACCGTTCTCGGCATCTTCGGTTCGTCAGAGAGGAGCTTTACCCACACTGGGGCGTGAAACTACTTGCAGAGTGGCTGTGGGTCAAGGTGACCTACCCAGTTAAAACTCACATGAAAACACTGTACTGGGTCCCATTCAATATTCTGCCAATATTTTGCCAATACTGTTATTAAGGAACTAGAAATTCCAAAAGCCATTAATATTGGCCAGCATTATTTAACATGACCTAAACTGAAACTTCGTTGTTGAATTCTCTAAATGCAAATAAACAGAAGAAACGCACAGTTCCAGATGATATAAATAATTTTAAAAAGCCACCTGTTTATAACCTTATCATCTAATAATATTTTAATATACCCTTAATAACATGAACTATCACAATGTTGGATTTTCAAGTAAGAGAAAACACCAAACACACACACACACACACACACAGGACCTTAGTGTCTGACAGTATGTATGGTAATGTTTGCACCATTGCTACCTGATTCAACGCTTTTTCCACTTTGTCTTCCACCCACATATGTAAAAAAGGCACACTTGACTAAGTTTCAGTACATTAAACCCATAAACTTGGCGTGAAAAGCATCATGATGAGTAAACTGTAAGTAGCATGAAAATTGCTGCTTGTCAATAAAATGTTATTCCCGCTGTGGCCCACAGGGCAACTGCAGTTTTAGGTAATGGATTGACATACAAAGTGGATATGCATACAGGATGCAGAAATGAATAAATACATTTTATTTCTTGATTTGATCATTATCAGTTACTATCAATACATTCTGTACGTGGTTCCAGGCCTACATCCTGCACAGTTAATAACAGCTGTTAAGTTTTATATGATACAAATAAGTGCATAATCGTAGGCACAATTGCTCTTGATGTGTTTAAACTGTTTTGTCAGCTGCCTCACTGAGTCTATAGCAGATTATCACAGTAATGCTTACTGTAAGTACAGAATTTTAACTGTGCCTTCAGGTGACTCGGACAGGAGAGTTTGTCTTTCCTCTGGACTCGCCGCACAAGAAGCCTTATGAAGTGCTGTTACTTGGCAAGTTCTGTTCCGACAGTGAAAACAACACTAGGTAATGACCCTGATACATCTAACTGACGTGTCACTACTCAATATGATTTTTTTTGTGTATGAACTGGTCTAAAGGTAGTGACCAGTGACTTGTTTTGGACACAATTCATGTTTGGCGGTTGGCTTCATATTCAACTTTTCAGCTATTTCCTACCAAAAGAATATCCTACATATTTTTGTTTGTGCCAAAACAAGTCCTGTCTGGATCTAGCGCTTCTTTGATAGGATTCAGGGCTTTTAAGCCTGGTTTGGTCGTCACCAACTGTTGTCGAAATTCAGATTTATCGGCTGTTGTTTGACATTCAGTATGTCTGTAGTGATATCTGATTAACTGGTAATATTTTTGACATCACATTTCATCGTTTCAGAGATTCTGGGAGCAAGTGGTCTTCCACCCAAATGCTTCTTTATACAGCAACTATCATTTTCTAAGGGCACCTTTTTTCTTTCCAAGTTGTTACAAGCCTGCTAAAAATAAAAGGGCTGGAACTTTATAGTGTGTAGTTTTTATTTGGAAATTATAGATCATTAACTAGAAAATAAAATGTTCACCATTCACCATTTCACGACTGTCTTCTGCTTTCTTTTTGTTCTGTCTTCTCTCAACTGATTGCCCTTCTCATTCCATTGTACCATGTTTTCTCTTTTTGTCCTCTCTTCCTTTTACTTGGCTTGTTGTTTAGATGACATTTTGATAAAAGCGTTTTGTTGCATTCAGGATCTATTATAAACATATATAGATATGTTCAAATTACTTGAACACATCTACATCTTAGGAAGCTTGTGACACCTTAGAAAACCTCAAAAGATTTGAGTATATAACTTTATCAGAGTCTCCTGGTGCATTTACCAAATAGCAATGTTGCTGTATACCCCCTATTATTTGGGTGGTCCTTTCAAAACACAGCAGTGACACCAACATGCTAGTGGCATGGTAATGCGTGTGCTGACACAAGTGCTGGAATGGTTTCATGACCCATAATAAAACCAACCTTCGCTTGAGAGATGTGTATCGTGACATTTAGGAGGTCCTGACAGATGGTGAATTTTCAGACACAGTAAGAAGCATGTTATCAGCTTAAAATGAGATAACTAGTTTACACTTCGCAAGGGTGGACCTCACCATATACTGAACAATTGTCCTGCAAAGGCCTTCCAAACTATTTTATCTTAACTCACATTTTTTCTTAACTCCACTTGGTAGTGCAAAAGTAATTTTGTTTGTTTAGTTTTGGGCAGTCCATGTATGTGCACAGTGAAGGTGTCATACTTAAGAACCTTGCTGAGATCTAAGATTAAGTGAAACCTCAGTCTGAGCTTTTTCATCATTTAAAATGAGGCCCTGGTATTTAAGGAATCCAAGAATAGCACAAGTTAGATTTCACCGATATGTGTTTTTGTTTACAGGAAATGTGAAACAGGAAATTTGAAACAGTTTTTGAAGTTTAGATCTAAATTTAAGGACTTTGCTAGACTATGCTGTCTTGTGCAATACACAACTTGTATGTGATTTATGTGATTCCTTTGAAGAATCAGCATCTGTGGCCAGGTACTTTGTATGCTGCAGCCTCAGCGCCATACTGAGACAGGCAACCATGTGGAGAAGCGTGAAGTAAAAAAGCTGAAGTAGATTTTTCCTCAGTGATGAGCATCACTGTTGTTTGCTTATATATTTTTTCCCACCTTCATTCACCCAGAATTATTTATCTTGTGTTTGTTGTGTCGTGGAGGAAACTTGAGCTTCTAGGAGAAGAAAATGAAGACCACTTTACAACAGAAAACGATATTGGCGGTTTTCCTTTATTTTGCCATAAAAAAGGTAGCAAAACAGCAAACGACGCCCTTCCAGTCTGTGGAGCCACTGAATGTTGGGGCCCCCAAGGTCTGTCCTTAGTTGACAACCATCTCTACTTTCTCACACCTCCTGGTTCCATGCCACTGTTGTTTTAAGACCAACCTTCCCACGTTACATCAGGTGCCCAGTATGGTGTTCCGGTTACCTTGAGAGACCAGGTTCAGGGAGAACAAGAGAATGAGATATACAAGGACAAGGGCAAGGGAGTAGAGGAGAAATTAGGTCTTCCACTGTTAGAGTGTGTGTTTGTGTGTGTGTGTGTGTGTGTGTGTGTGTGTGTATGTGAGATCATCTCAGGTGCTCATTATAAGGTCAAGTGAGTACATGAGAATACAAAATCTTCTATTCATAAGAGAATAACAAAATCTTCCATATGTTATTTGTTTCAGGCCTGAGGAGTGTGAGATCCCAGATCAGCGGCTCATCATTAGTATTCCCTCAACGCTGCACTCTCATAAGCCATCACTGTCAGGTACACAGAAAACGATGCAGTTTCTTCTGTTGTTCAAGAGCTGGTGGCATCTCGGTGTGTTATTTTAGCTTCCGCAGCAGCCAGTCTTTAATCTCCATTGTCATTTAGAAGACTATTTAAATTGTAGGGCGGAGTCTAAATTACTTGAGGATGCGTTTGAGTGACAGGACTACACTTTTGTGCCCAAATGTGAACTCTGGGTCATCACTGTGTTATTCACTAGTCTAAAATAAAGTGGTGAGCCACTCAGGGCTGTGTGTTACAGTAATTATACCACAACAAGGGATGGACTGTATTAAGACATTCTGAGGTCTCAGGCTAAGTGTGTCTGGGGACTCTTACAAAAGAGATATGTTTCCTGTTTGGACATAAGACCATTCAACACTGATGTACATCAGAAGAAACCAACCAAAATGAGTAGTCTAAACTTAGACTAAAGTCTAACTTAAAGTGTGGATTTAAACTGGGATTTAGAGAGTGGTTAGAATATACACTCAGCATGTATATCCTTTCATCTTTTAGTCTTAACTGCAATCAGATGATCAAATTGTATGTTTTGACTATACTTAGTTTGTTATAATTAGACAAGAAATGTATTAATAAATTCATTCACTTGAAATGGGCCCACTGCATGATTTTAAATGGCTTGACAAACTAGACGTGTAACCTGTGCATTTATAGTTTGCTATATGTAACCTTTTCAAAGCCAAGATGTGATGCAAAGTAAAAAACACTCTAATGCACAGCTTTGACTGACTTACTGCTTGTTACAGGATATCATTACATGTTTAAGACATCTCAGTAAATAATTCAGAGTTGCCAGGCAGTAAACAGTTCAATGGCTTTCAATAACTTGCCACATTAATACAGAAGATTACTGAGGTCTTATGTGTGTATATATCAAGTATTTTGCAGTGGGTCCCACAGTTACTCGGCCAGTCAGATTTTAAAATTCAGTTTATAATGGCAATAAACCCTCATCATCTGCAATAAATGGGCTTGCTACACAATAATATTGCTTTATAATACTGTCTGGCTAACTCTGAAGAGTGAAGTAACTGTGTTGTAAATGAGCCAAATTGTAAATGAGCCAAATTGTTGGTTTTTTTTGTAAGCTATGGTTCTCGAGGCCTTCACCACACTGCTAACTGTTATCTTTGTTATTGTCAGCTGTGCTGAGGCCCTACATCAAGCATAATGGCAGGTGTCTGGAAATGTTTGCGCGAAGTCTGCAGCCTGATTGGACAAGCTGGGGAAATGAAGTTATCAAATTCCAGCACCACAGCTATTTCACCACAGAGGAACTGGACAGCGCATGTGCTGATAGTGCAGATAGAAATCAGCAAGTAGACGCTGGGATCGTGGAGCCGTCTGTCCAGCTATGAACCCAAAATTAGTTTAATAAATAGAATCTGTTTTATTATTTTATGCTTGTTTTGTATTAAATCCATTTTATACACATCGTTGTTTTCTTCTGTCGTTTCTGGCTGCGGCACAGCCTCTCTAATTAATTAACAGTTTTAATGAATACATTTCTAGAAAGGTGCCTTAGAAAGACCCGTAACCCCGAGTTATTCCAGGGAGACTGCCCCCTGTAGTTAGGGAATGGAAGTTGCTTTGGTTAAAAGCGGCTACTAAATGCCATAAATGTAATCAGTGTCATCTGATCTGCCCGTAGATGGTTTCATTTTGTTTTCCAGAGTTAGATCAGCTCTTATTGTATTTGGGAGCCGTTGCATCTCTTACGAGACCAAGATAAAACAGTTCACACACAGCCTGTTTATTGCTATGGCGTGATGAATGGGTTTGACGACGGCGAAAAAATGTCAGTGACAGCAGATGGCGCTACCGTGTAATTGTTCAAGTGAAGTGCTTGTTGAGTGTACTGTTTCAGCGTAACGTCACACTTTACCTAGCGCTGTACATAAAGCTGCCCGAGTCTTAGGTAATGTAAACAATATTAGCTCAGCTGCCAGAAAGGCCTAAGTTCAAATAGTATTCCCTCATATTCAACGTTGCGTTCACTATTCAGTGTGTCAGCAGATTTACTTTATTGTGTAACTGGAGAATTGTCAATATTGTAATTTTCCAGCGAATAGAAGATTCCTATGCAGACCATAAGACAATTCAGTTTCTTTGCTTCTTTTTCAGAGCTATTTTATTTAAGGTAATGCATGGGAAAGGTAGTGTCTTGCAGAATCTGTAACAGAAAGTTTCAGAACAATGGTCTGAGAACAAAGTAATTCCAGGCCTTTAAAAACACTGAAGAAAGTCTCTGGGAGGCAAGATGCTAGAACAGTAGCTCTATAAGTTACTGAATGCAAGATGTCAACAACCAGTGTCAAAAGGTAGTGCCTAAAGGCTTTCGTTGGTTTACATAAGTTATATCAATAACATATCAGTCATAAACACTGATATGTTTAATGTTCTTGATGGCAAAAAAAAAAATGCCCATGGCCTGTGAAGGGCGGGGCGGTTTATCTTCCTTGTGTTTGGCTCTATCTGCTGGCTACTCGGTGTACTGCTGTTGACATTAGAGCTGCGGAATGCAAAGACAAACACACACACCCCCATATATATGTGTGTATATACAGTAAACCCCCAGTTTTACGCCGATCAGGAGTCGCGGATCCGGTCACACACGGACCGTTTTACGCGGAAATCTCCAAAATAACGCGGAACCTGCACATATTCTTCGCTTTTTTTTTGTGGCAGTATGTTTTTTACGCATTTTACTTCTAAATGATTAAGAAAAATGTACAAATTTTGTAACATAAATATGAACGTAAATTCAGCTACATTTCCATATACAATATAACTGTATAAATGTTTTTGTACTGGTTCCCGCTAGGTTTTTTTGAAGACGGACGCGGTCCAGCTCTCACGGTTTCTAGCGAATAACTCGTGATCTACGGGGGCTAAAACTGCAAATGAGGGCTCATTGGAAATGCCCCCCTTAGATGTATCTAAATGTGAAGTCTGAAGTGTCTGGGTGGTTGCGCCGTGGAGCTATGCGGCTTGGAACGGCGAGACAAAAGTTTTGGGACAGCGCGATGGCGAGGCGAATGGTTTTCGGGGAATAATTGATGGCCGCCGTGCATCGGACAGCCGTTCTTTTCCAGAACGCACAGATTGCCAATCCGCCCTTCCTTCTTTTTAAAGCCCGGTAGTTTTATTACTGTAAATTAAATTAAAGAGGCTGTTGAGGCTGTTGAGTCTGCTTTAACCAGCGGTTTCTACAATAGGACTCCTCCTGAAGAACCCTGAATAAGAGCACCGCTGATGAACAGAAAATTATTTATGTAAATTTTCTTGGTGATTACCCCTACATTTTACTGTATTTTGATTACTAAAAATGACACAAATTTATTACTGTATTTACCTGTTTATACCAAAGAAAATGACAGCGCATAAGTGCGTGAATTACAGTACAGTCTGCATGGGCTTACATTTATATTTTTGTTAAGGGTAATGTATTAAACTGAATTTAAAATGAAATTAAAGTGTTTGGGGATCATATTTTGGGCATATTTAGGGTTTACACTATAAAAATATGGATTTTTAAACCAAAACACTGCAATGCGGTTTTTACACTGTAGGCCGGTGCTCTTGGAACGTCACCTCTGCAAAAAGCGAGGGATTACTGTATTATAATAATAAATAATAATAATAATACATTTTATTTATAGGCGCCTTTCACAACACTCAAGGACACCACACAAATTTACAAAAGAACAGACAATAAAATACAGTAAAATACAGTAAAAAATACAACAGAGCGAAGAAGGTTAAATAGAATATGCAATTTTAAACAAGTGTGTCTTGAGTTTGGACTTAAAAGTATAAAAACAAGTACAATTTCTAATGTCTGGGGATAAGGAATTCCAAAGCTTGGGGGCAGCACAGCAAAATGCCCTGCTCCTCATAGTGACCAGACGAGCAGAGGGGACAGTAAGATGGATAGACGAAGAAGATCTGAGGGCACGAGAGGGAGTGGCAGTGTGAATAAGGTCAGACAGGTATGGAGGAGCAAGCTTATGGATGGCCTTACATGTATAGAGGAGAATTTTATAACTGATTCGTAATTTTACCGGAAGCCAGTGTAGCTGCTGCAGAACCGGGGAGATATGATCAGTAGAAGGGGTTTTAGTGATTATTCGATCAGCAGAACTTTGAACAAGTTGAAGCTTATGGAGAAATTTGTTAGTGAGACCAAAAACAAGAGAGTTACAACAGTCAATTCATGAAGTGACGAGACTATGTACAAGAATAGCAGTGGTATGGAGAGTGTGGGGGG
>JBBPCX010023913.1:0-16635 GCA_037974365.1 Hydrocynus forskahlii | reverse complement strand
GTGTGTTTGTGGGTGTGTGTGTGTGTGTGTGTGTGTGTGTGTGTGTGTGTGTGTGTGTGTGTGTGTGTGTGTGTGTGCGTGTGCCATTTCCCACACAGACCCACACAAACACACAGCGTGCTGCCAGCTGTCAAATCCACACTACGAGTGACATCTCAGGGCAAAAAATGCAGCCAGCCAGTGACACAGGGCGGTAATGAAGGAAAGGAGAGAGGTGTGTGTGTGTGTGTGAGAGAGAGAGAGAGAGAGAGAGAGAGAGAGTGTGTGTGTGTCTGTGAGAGAGAGTGTGTGTGTGTGTGTTAGTGTGTGTGGCTGGCTGTCTGTGAAGTGAAGGAAAGCAAAACTCACTAAGAGCTAAAAGGGCAACCTGTGGTTTGTACACCAGCCCTGTTGGAATCTCATATCTCCAAAATCAAAAAGGAGAGAAAATATGTCCCCAAATTGCAATCTAAATTAAAGTAACGAACTGTTTTTCTAAGTATTTCTAATGAATTTGACATTTTATTGTCCACTACAGTTTCTCTTTGGGTTGAATCCCTTTTTTTCCAGCATTTTGTGAAACCTGCCCAACCCTGCAATAATAACAATGGGCAGAGGCAGGATTTAAGCGTGAATATCATGGCTGTGATGATATACAACGCTTGTTTCTGCTTGTGCCAGCAAATGAATTGCATTTGTGCTGGTATTCACAGTAACACACTAACTTCTGGGACTGCAGTTGCTAATCCCTCCATTACAATTCTCTGAAGGTCCAGCTTATGGTTTAGATCTGATTGGTCAACACAGAAAAAACATGATGTAGCTGAGGACAGACCTCCTACAATAAAGTGGATGCATCGAGCACTTGAACACAACACACAAAGCTCACCTCTTCCTTTTAAAACAACAGAAAAATGGCATCTGGGCCTTTAAAAAGACACCCAACAATAACCTGCCATTAGAGTTGCATCACTCAAAGAGCTGTGCTGTATGTGAGAGAGTTTGAGAGTTTGTGTGTTTCCTTATTAGTGAGCAGGGGGCAGCAAGCTTAAGGTAGGACACGGAAGGGGGCGGATAGCCTGTCACTCACACACACATACACACACAAACACACAACAAATGCTGCACCACCTTCTACTGGCATAATGGGGTCATAGGGCTAAGGAGGCACAGTGAGGACACACACACACACATTTGTGGTCACTGAGTGTTCCTGAAATAACGCGTTCTAACCGACACCTCTAATAAGTTCAGTCTCTTTGGTTTCCACTAGATGTGTGAACACAAACACAGCATATTAAAACACAAACAAATGGCCCCTCATTCCCCCTCCCTTCAGATTAGCTGCAGTTTTCTTGGGGTAATACAGGGTGATTGGGACATAATGTTACAAAGGAATGCAATCTTAATAAAAGGCACCTAGGGCGTGCCAGGCAAACTGGAGAAAAACTGGTAAAAAAAACCCAACAACATCCGTCAGTCTATCAGTCTATCAGGCTGCTTTTAACTTTAAATGGAGTTTCAAATTCAAATGACAGCTGCCTTCAACTACCATCGGAAACATTGCAATTACAAGATTAGACCACCACAGTGTCATAATTATTGGTGGGATTGGTGTTGATAGTAAAGTGAGCGTATATATTTCCCTTTTTTTTTTTTTCTAAACTATATGAGCATGTGACAGATGATACATCCAAATGGTTAACAAAACATCATCCAATGCACATCCTCTACTCTCAATTTGGTTACATTAACAGGATCTCTCTTTGATAACGAAAAAACAAAAGTTAACAAAGGCCATTTTCGCACCAGCCCAAAATTACCTGGCCGTTTTTTTAAGGCACCTAAACCACACACCGCAACAATATTTGCGTGCAGCAAAAGTGTGCGTGCAGCAAAAGTGCCCAGGTAGAAACGTTGCAGTGCAGGAAAAAAATAGCGACGACTCTGATGCGGTGCTTGGGGTGGCCAATAGGGTGGCCAGGATTCACCCCCGGCCACCCCACAGCTCCAGGCTTGGGCTCGCTCAGTGGCAGTGGGAGAGCTGCCTTCTCCTCAGAGAGCTGCGTTCTCTGGTCAGAGGCTCTATGGGACTCTGTTCAGTACCAGTGACTATTCCCCTTGTGTTTGCTTCCCTCTGTCTCAGCAGGCGTGAGGTGTGTTGCCGTTCCACAGCAGCTTATGAGCGGATGCTCTAGACTGGCCTGACCGGCCACATAACCGGTAGCTCGGCCAAGAGACCGAGCCTTCTTTCTCTCGGGCATGGGTCCTTTTATATAGGAGTGATGGTCACCTAATACTTGTGTTGACTCTTATGTTCATGTTGGGAGCTCAGTGAGCTCAGTCTTTTTGTTCTGTTCATTAAAGTTCTTTTAAGAAACGTGGGCTGATTCCTGCAGTCGTGTCTTCCCCGTGTACCCGACATGACACTAAGGAGGACATGACAAGTAAGTCTATAGTCATTTCAGCCATAGACACAGTACACAGTAAAACAAAACAACATTCCTGCAGGTCCACAGAGCAACACAAGAACAAAAAAGAACACCATAAGACCACATAGGTGCAGACAGGACAAAATACACAGAGAGTAGAGAGAGGCAAGAAAAACACAAGAGAAACAATACAGGACAAGACAAAATTTAGTGCAGATGACGATAGAATGAATACGGTATTATGACTGAAGCTGTATTCAGTGGAGGCGTTAGGTGAGCAAAAATGCAGAATAGAAGTAGACCGCAATAAATAATTGTGCAAATAATAGCAGCAGCAGGACAGAGGATGGGCAGTATATAAGAACAAAGGGTGTTTACAGTGGCAGTGGTGCAAGATGTTTAAGGCAGAACCGCATAACCAATGCATAAGCAAGTCAAATTGTGATTTCTTAACATCTTAACATGTTTTTGATGATCCAGGCATGCAATTTGCTCAAAGATAAGCCACCATTACTCATTAGCTACATTAGCCTAATAGCACCAGTGAAAAACTGAATAAATAAACTGGGCACATAATGTGTCTTTGCAAATCTTCAGCATTGTGAGTGAGGAGAAAAACTGTGTAGAATTTGATTTTTCACCAAACTATCACTTTAAGTCCAGCTGGGCATGAAAGCCATACTGTTAGAGTCAACTCAGCTCGGGGGCTTTTGTCACTCGGGTGCTGTTAGAGTGGGTGTGACCACTGTGAAGATCAAGCAATGAGGATGCATCTCTTTTTTCTTCGCAATATTGTTGTTAAGAATGAAGACCTCCCAAGGGAGAGTTCATCTCTTGGACATATAGAATCACTAGTATTACACGCCCACACCTGCAGTTTTAGAAGGATAAACTGGACAACACTTTTCTACTCCTCGTGGCCAAAATGTGTGTTTTTACCACTGGTGGCTGCTTTTAAACTACTTGGGGGTGCAGATTCTTTTCTATATCACAATTTATTCACGACAGGGTTCATTTGACTGACAGTGCAGTCCACATGAATGTGCTTCTGGAAGCCAGCAGAACCCCACTGAAGCATAACTTCAATGGGAGGCAATGGAAGAAATTAAATACACACTTTTTCGTGGAGCAAAGATCAATGCTCATTGGAGACCAGGCACTTACAAAGTCATTTTGGGTTCCCCTGAATGCTGGGATTCAGTGGGAGTCTATGAAGCTTTCAGGAGGGCATTTTACTCATGAAAATCATCTCAGTGTGTATTGGACTGTTTATTGGACTTACAGGAATGTAATTTTTGTCCTGGCTGAAAAACATCTTATAATAATCTCCTTAGTGCTGCAGGGGAGTCGTTCAAAAACTAGCACTGAAGTTGCTTACTTGATAAAACCTGCAGCTTTTTATGGCCTTTCAAGTGTTTTTTGCAAAACATGGTAAATAGATGGTACATGCACACTACTGTGCAGAAGTATTGAACCCACGTAATTTCTTTATATTTTGAGACAATATGTACAGTGATTTATCATGTGCAAACACATATGTAAACACAATATATAACACAAAAGAGAGTTCTAACAAGATTTAAGGCCACTATTTGGAATGACCACTGTTATTCATCAACACAGCCTGAACTATATTAAGAAAGCTTTCTTGTAATTTCTTAAAGTAGTCTTCAGGAATAGTTCTCCAGGCTTCTTGAAGGACATTCCAAAACTCTTCTTTGAATGCTGTCTGCCTTTTGCTCTGTTCTCCATCCAGATGATCCTACAGAACTTAAATAATGTTGAAATCTGGACTTTGGGGAGGCCAGTCTATGACTGATAGTGTTCCTTAATGGTTTTTATTTCTATCGAGGTGCTTTGACTGCACTAATAGTGTGTTTTGATCATGTTAAAGGGAAGTTGTTGCCAATCAGATGCTTTCAAGACCGTATTTTGGGGTGGCTTAAGACTTGCACACTGCCAAGCCCTGTCATTTTCTTCTGTTAGGTAACTATAATGTTCATTAGCTTTTGTGTATAATTTAGCAGCTTGACAGACACAGACACTATTATTATTCTAAAATGCTGGTCCCGTGCACCCCCAACAGGTGTTCTATGATTAGTTGAAAACTGAGAGTCTGACTGAAGGAGAAAACCTGCATCAGACACGTCTAGCATGATGAACAAACAGATAAATCTCCATCATATCAAGCATGAAGTAATAATACAGGTGGTTAAATCCAAATGCAGATAACTTGAGATAATTACACCAAATTACTATATTACTAATTATACTAAATTGTTTATTATGTTTTGTAAGCAACATTAAAATTCTTATTGTTTCCAAGGTTCCTTGAAATATTGACATTTCAAAATGCAGTTTGGAGGCTTGTCTATAACATTTGAATAAACTTTTAGAATATTGAATACAAAGTATCAATCTAAGGGAGGTACTGACAATTCCAGTGCCGTGCAAAAGTAATAGACTACTATACTGTGCCAGAAAAAAAACTGTAATGAAAACATATATTTGATAGAAAATTCCACAGACATCTTAACAACTACATATGACATCAAACTTTTATGTAACCACCCTTTATTTTTATTATTGTTTTCTTTATTGTTTTCATTCTTTTTTAATCTGATTGTATAATTTCCTGCCTTTTGTAAACTTTATACTTTACTTTAAACACCTCCAAAGTCACTTTCATTTTCTACATCTCACCATCCAAGTTAATCCCAATTACAAACTTACATTTATCAGTCTATTAAAAGCCTTCCTCCACATCTCAGATGTCCAGTTGGAGTGCTCTGAGTTGTAACAACCTATTGAACATCTGCCCATGCTTTCGTCTTCTGTGTGTTAATGCTTAGAACACGAGCAACACAGATCCATGCTGGAAACACAACAAATGGTGAATTATCATAAAGCCAAATAACTCTTTATATGGAAGTTCCCCCCTGGTTTGTGTTGATGCTCGAGGTGTCAGATGTCATGCTGAGCTTTGTTTGATGTTCCTGTCTCACGTAGAACTAAAGTTATTCTAATCTAAAAAACATGTAAAATAATAATTTGTGTTTTGTGGGTTGCTTTTATTATTATTATTATTATTATTATTATTATTATTATTATCATTATGTTACTGCTGTAAACCCCATTTTTGTGTAAGTTATTATCATATCAAACTTTTTACTGCAAACCATTACGCTGGCTGCTAAAGTGATACATTTTGTGCAGAAAACTGTAAAAATATATACAACCATTGTAAAGTCTCTGGTGTATTTCACATATTTTCCAAATTAGCTTCTAATGTATGAAATTTGTCACATTAGTCTGTAGTAAAACGGTTTGAGCAGAGCAGGCCCAGAGGAAACGACGCAAATCCCCGAGGTTCCAGCGCTGGTAGCTCTGTTAGCCACGCTAGCCGTGCTGAGGGTCTTAGCAGCCCCTCACAGCGACACGAGCGTAATAAATCTCCCATCGTCTCCAGATCAGATGAGATTTCAGGCTTGGTTAAGCACCTGCCTCCCTCCACGCATCCTGCACGGTGAGTTAAGCGCCACTACCTTGAGCTGACAGGGCAGTCGGGCAGCTGATGTGTCCTGACAGGGCGAGGGCAGACGAGCCTCGGTGTGATTTATCAGGAAAAAGACGCGTTTTTTCCTGCTGCCAACGACTGACTAGCGTGTCCGGCGTTTAGCCTCTGAGCCCCGAGCGCAAGCCTGTGAGGAGGAGGGGTTTAGCACGAGCCTGTTTAACACGCTAAAACATTAGCAGAATGGAAATGGGTTTGTAGCTCCTGCTGAGAAAAACGTTAAAGTGGTGTTTAAACACAGGCCTCAGGCAGAGTCACTGCAGAACAGGAGGCCTGCAGCTACTTCCTGCAGTTGAGTTTACAGCCAGCACCGCACTTTTCCAAGCCAGACTGACTGAACATGAGTTACTTTTTGCTTTTAATCTTCGGCCTTCTTTCTCTCTCTGTCTCCATTTCTCTGTATTTCTGTTTTTCTCTTTACTTTTTTACTTTCTTACTTTTTCTTTTTTCTTTTCAATCTTTCCTCATTTATAACTCTTCTTCTGCCCCTCTCTCTCTTTCCCCTTTCTCTCTCTCTCTCCCTTGCCTAATCACTCTGTTTCTATTTCTTGTACTCATTTTTACATTTTATCTATCTCTTTTTCTGTTTCTGCACTTCGGTGCACTTTCTATTCACATTTCTATTATTCCGCTCTTGTGTTTTTCACCCATAGACTATATTTCTCTCTCTTTCCATCTTTCTCTATATTACTGGTTTCTCTTTTTCATTTTTTTCAATTTCTCATTTTTTCTCTCTCTCTCTCTGCTGTCATGGGCACACACAGTATCAGTCAATCTGACATTATCTCAGTTTAACAGCCTTCAAAGCAGCCAAATCAATGGATGTATGCTAACCTAACTGGTTGTTTGAATGGCTGAGTGGCCCAGAGGAGGCACCTCATTTATGCGCAAATCTGTCTCCAATAAAGCCTCCTCACTGTGACCACCAAGTCTTGTCTGAGAGAGAGGGAGAGAGAGATAGAGAGAGAAAGATTGATGCCGATACAAAGCACTTCTCTCTCCTTCCAGTGTGATTCATTTATACATAAACACTGACGGCTGATTGGCTTCGACAAGTTAATCATAAGCTGTGATCAGTTTGAGGCTGTGTAACGGAAAGGCCAGGCCTCTCTGAAGAATGGAAATCTAACCTGCACTAATATCTAATACCGAAACGCGCTGCAGAGAACAGCCAACATCAAATCAGTCACAATCTCAGACAGAAAACATTAATAATCTAAACCAGTACATCAAATTCTTAGAAAATGCTGAAAGCAAAACATATGTTTTAACACAGGTAGAAAAATAAAATCTTCGTTGTCATTTGTTAATTTTTGCTCATG
The DNA here is from genome assembly GCA_037974365.1 of Hydrocynus forskahlii. NCBI lineage: Eukaryota > Metazoa > Chordata > Actinopteri > Characiformes > Alestidae > Hydrocynus > Hydrocynus forskahlii. The sequence goes on along the minus strand of JBBPCX010023913.1, from coordinate 9,328 downwards.
GTCCAGTATAAGATATGGCTAAAGCTAAATAAAGTTCAGGTAAAAGCAAGATTTTGTTCAAACATAAAACAATCATAGAGGAATTCTCAGGATTTTCAGAGAACACCTAATAATTTCTAGGAACTTTATAGGAATAAAACAAGTCTGTCATTTTTAGTTCTTTTTTATTCAGTAGAGTGAAGTAGAACTTAAGTACTACTGTTACTTTAGTAAGTAGTTTTTACTGGAAAAAAAATCCTAAAATGCCCAAAAGAAAATTATCCAATCAGGATTTGTTTCTCCACAGTATCTAGGTGGATATAGCTGAGCAAATTCTCCCAATGGTTAGGCCTTCAGGAGCTGAAATGAAGTTCTAACATGTCGGCTCACACAACAGTACATGTAGCAACTAACTGTAGAATCAACCAGTCATCACTCTGGACCCTCTGGAAGCTCTAGATACATAATTCATTCAGTTTCTGTAAACACTTAATCCTTACAAGGGTCATGGGTACCCGGAGGCTATCCCAGGGTTTACAGGCGCAAGTCCACCCAAGTGCCCACACACACCTACGGTCAATTTTGAATCCCCAACCCTGGAGGAAACCCACGCCACCACGAGGAGAACATGCAAACTCCACAAATACAAGGCCAGGACCCAGATTCTAACTCCCAACCCTGGAGGTGTGGAGGCAGTGCCGGCGCCAGAGTGGACGAACTGGGCGGGCATCTAACTGACTATGGGCGGGCCCTATCAGTCGTGGTTCTGGGCGGGTGAGTTTTGCTGGCTGGTGTCAACCGTGGATCGGGGTGGGGGGGGTGCTGGCTGGTATCAACCGTGGGTCCAGGTGGGGGGGTAGGGGGAGGGTGATGTGCTGCCTGGTGTCGACCATAGTTCCAGGGAAGAGGGTGCGACTTGCTGACTGATCTCGGCCTGACGTCCGTGCACTGGACGGCCGTTATATACTTTTCCTGAATGCAAAGATTTCCTACATATGACCGACTCGCTAGGAGGGGCCTGGCGACTCACTGGGGGGGGCAATGCCTTCGAATGCCCCCCCTTGGCGCCGGCACTGTGCGGAGGCAACAGTGACACCCACTGTGCCACCATGGGGCAGCTCTAGGTACATCACTATCAGAAATTAGCACAATTGCAAGGTTTGTTTTTTTGTTGTTTTCATGTTTAAGGCAAAAACCAAAGGCCTAGCATTAATAGTCATGGCTCACCGCTAAAAACAACATAAAGCCAGTTGTCATCTCCATGCAGATGTTCTTTGAACATGAACAAAAATCACATGGCTTACTTAAGGCTGTAACGCAACAACTAAATAAAGCTCATTTCCAGATGTTTTTAAAGCAGGAGACTGTATAGCCTGCTGGCTACATTATAAAGTTAGCCAGATGAATAAAGTGACAGCCAGATGTTGTTCAAACAACCTATATTCTCAGATATAGTTATCTGGTGGCCACCCACATCTAAATAAAGCGAAGCTCACGTTGCCAGATGTTAAAAAATGCTGTATTAGCAGATACTATAAGCTGAATACAGTTATGAACAACCAGCGAGTTGATCAAACTTGACACAATATCAGATGGTTAGCTGACAGCTGCTTAATGCTAAATAAGGTTCACATTTTCAGGCAATAGCCAGAAATTTTTAAAACAAAGATATGGCCAGGCAAAGTCTACGCAGCATACCACCACTGGGTTCCTAAGCAAGACCCCTAACCCCAAGTTGCTCCATGGAAACTGTACCCTGTAGTTAGAGAATGGAAGTCGTTTTAGAAAAAGCATCTGCTAAATGCCGTAAATGTAAATAAGTGAAGATCTCATCTTCAAAAAAGAGCCAGATGTTACCATGCTATAAAATCAGATATGGCTAGCTGTTGACTGCCAAAATGTAAATAAAGATCACATCTTCAAGGACAACCAGATGTTGCCATGCTGCAATATCAGAGATGGCTAGCAGGTAGCTGCTTAAGGATAAATAAAGATGATATCTTGAAGTAACAGCTACATGCTGCTATGGCTAACTGCTGGCTAGCAATGTAAATGACAATCACATCTTCAAGTACATTTAGTTACATTTGCAGCCTTTGGCAGACACCCTCCTCCAGAGCAACTTACAATAATTAGTTGCAGGGACAGTCCCCCTGGAGCAACTGAGGTGAAGTGTCCTGCTCAAGGACACAATGGTAGAAAGTGGGGATTTAAACCGGCAACAGTCATCAGGTTCACAGGCGAGTGTTTTACCCACTAGGCTACAACCCCCTTGCCAGATGTAACAGCCAGATGTTGCCATGCTATGATATTAGATATGGTTTGGTGGTAGCTATATAGCTAAAACTAAATACAGTTTAGATATTGTTCAAACCTGAGGCCAAAAGCACACAATCCAAATAATTCCAAATAATGCTAAATATCTTCAGCTCTCAAGAGTCATACTTTGTGAGGTTATGAGACAATATCACACATGGCTTCATACAGCTCACTTCATGTAAAAGCCATGCTTTTTTCAAATGAGACAACATGAGAGAAGGCCAGACAGTGGCTATAAAAAGCTGGATAAACTTAACGCCTTGATCTACCAGCCAGAAGTTATTTTAATATAAGACAATAAAACCGTCGGTTATATAAAGCCAAATAAATTTCACTCTTCAGCTAACAACTAGGTGGAAGATATGGCCGGCTTAATAAAGTTCGCATCCTCAGGCAGGTGGTTTTCAGTTCTGTGGTTTCCGTTAGGTCATGCCAAGTTCACGAAAGGTAAACAGTCAGCGTGTGTGAGTTAGCACAGGCCATTGCTAACGAGCACCAGAGCAGAAACACTCTAATGGACTGTAGCTGGGCCCTCAAGTAATTTCTCATTGCCTGTCCGGAGCGTTAGTGAAGGCAGCCCGGTTTCCCTCGTGTTCTCACTACGTTGCACGCCAGCTTTTAATTGGATGTGTCAAACTTTCATGCAGGCTTGAGGTGCCATTGTGGCGATGCTACTGCAGCGTGCCCGGTCTTCTTGTCACGAAGGGTTGATGAGCAGAACGGAGCAAAAAACTGCTCCGGAAGAGAAAAAAAATACAAAACAAATGAGGCTTCAGTCAACGTGGTTCTTTGTTCATGCACAGCCTAACCAGCTATGCTTCACGACCAGGGGAGGAGGCTGAGAGCAGCAGGGTGATAGGTCTCAGAGGGAAAGCAGTACAGGTATATTAGAGCGTATGTGTGTGTGTGTGTGTGTGAGAGAGATCATTACATACTATGCCATTAGACCACACTGTGTTCAAGGTCTTATTACCAGCAAACCAAACCTGACTTAGCGGGCTATCTGTTCCTGCAAACCTGGCAGAAAATAAGGCCATTTTAATTTTTTAAAAAAAGAAAGAAAAATCGCACAGTGGCTGTTAGTCTTTGCGCCGGGTCTCACAGACAACCATCAGTCAGTCGCTCTCATCAGCTTTGGGTGGAGGTTCGGACCATCCATTCCCATTAGAGCCCCCCAACAGCAGAGCGCTGAGCTCCTCACGTAGGCCCTAAAGCATTTCTAAACCTTCAGAGCCACCATGTGGCCAAAGGTGGTGCTGCAGCAAAAACACAGTCCCAGAATCAGATAGGTGGATGGGAAATGAATGCAATTTGGACATTCAAGAGAAGTGTGTGCACTTTTATGCCTGTCGCCAATTACTCTGCTGCCTTTTTTTCTTTGTTTTTATTTTTTTCCCCAGCAAATATGGAATTGCGCAACACTTTTTCTCCCAATTAGCGAGGACCCCCAGCACCGCATCAAGGCAGAAAATTGTTCAAAGTGATGGATGTCGTGTCTGTGACAGGGGTTTGTGTGATTATATATGTGTGTATGTGTGTGTATGTGTTGGGAGGGGCAGAAATCTGACCTTCACAGCATTGCTGGTTCTGTAATTAGTGCTGTGGCCAAAAAAAAAAAAAAAAACATTTAATAAATAAATAAATAAACAAACAAACATTACCGTCAGAGACAAAAGAGAAACGGCATCAGTCGGGAAAAAGCGGAGCACGATGATGCTGGTGGCATTTCTGGTGGCCAGAAAAAGGTCACCTTGCATTAGTATCAACAAAACAGAGGACAGGCATAATTAAAGAAACAGGCGTAATTAAGCGAGGGCCGCAGCTGTCTTTGGGGAAGGACTTTGCATATTATGAATGATGCAGGGACTAGGGCCGAGAATGACCTTTTGCCATGCTAAAATATTTATGTACTGCTGGTCACTGCCTCGCCGAGAGCGGAGCGTTTCATGAATTATGCAAATCAGAATTAGTTAGCTCATGGGTGTCAATTAGCGGGGGAAGTGGACATTATTTCAATTTCTCTCTTTTTTTTTTCCTCCTCTTACTCTCACTTGAAATTTTGTGTGTGCGGGAGGGGTGGGGGCACAGTGTGGTGTGTGAGGAGGTTTATTGCGTGGCCATTTAACATCATACATATTAATACAGTCAGTACTGGATTGTCCTTCCCTATCCACAGGAATCTCCTCAGAGCAGAGTGACTTTGCACTTCCTCCACTGCCATCGACACACACAGCACTGACCACCCGCCTGCAGGAACTCACTGCCAAACTGACCAGCTTAACCCCTTGAAACTGTGGTCTATTTTTCAGTTATTAACCCATCATTAACACTTTATTGTACCTATTTGTAATTTCCCCACTAAGGATGATTAGCAGATGCAGGCCTATTATTCCAGGATTCATCCGGAATAAATTTTTCATTGCACTTAATGGTAATACTTTATTCTGATGATTCCACAGATGTGCTTTATTCTGACATTCATCTGGTAAGAATTATGTTTATACCTTATTCTGATGATCCAGTAGAGGTGCATTATGGATGTTCACTGTTAAACTGCAGTCTTGTCATTCACTTTAAGCTTTACTATAAAGTAATTGCTATTAATTATCATGTAACCACTGTGAAACTAATCTATAAGTAATTATTATTACATAGGAGTGAAAAATTAAGAGCTTCTCAGTCTTACTGTTATCTATGACTTCCTAGGTTTTGCAGTTTGTTCTACATAGCAATATATAGTCAGTAATTATTACTAATAATATAAACAATCCCAATACAATGATTGCTGTTACAAGATTTTTACAAGAGTGTATACAGGGAGATTACATGGGCAAATATTTTTGACTTGTTAGATGAAAGAGTGCTTAGAAATAATGCTTAAAATACTTCAGTACATGAGGGCAGCTTTATTTACAGTAAACTGACCGTTTTTCAGCACATTTATTTGTGTCTCATAACCTTTTTTTCACACTTTAAATGTTGATTATTATGCCCTTATCAATCCTTAACAATTAATGATTAATGAGGTATAACACATAAATAAAGTGGGAAACATTAATTGTACCCCAATTACCGCTTAATACTATAGTGACGAGTGGCGTGTTATTTAGTAGTTATTCATTAGTGTAGTGCTGCATCCATGCAGGTATGTGATATTCCCACTGATTTACTGTATACACACCTAAACATGACCTGAGATTTTTTACTCGATTATGAATTGTACACTGCTCAACCACAGTATTAACAGTTTACTTAAACTTTAATTGTAGATTTAAAATGTGACTTGAACTATATTAATTCATTTTATTTGAATTTTCTGAAGTAAAATTAGCATTTTAAGTTTACTGAAGAGTAATAAGTAGTTTAATTAGCAGCTACTTGCTTAATGAGGCTTAATAAGAGCATTAAAAGGGCTTCATTATATAGGTCACAGGCTCTGAATCAAGTCACAGGCCCTGAATCAAGTCATGATTTAACTATTAAAAGTATCTCAGATGTAGTCAAATCTGAATGAATGAGATATAAGGTGTCCTAAAACTTAAGACACTAAACTAAACATGCAAGTTGTCCTAAAAAGTACTTAAAATAAGTTGTAAACCTCTAGAATGGCCTAGTGGTTAGGGCATTGGCCCTGCAATCAGAAGGTTGTGGGTTTGAATCCCAACTGCTAGTGTCATCACTGAGGTACCCTTGAGCAAGGTGCTGTCCCCACACACTGCTCCCCGGGCACCCCTCGTTGGAGGCAGCCCCCTGCTTCAGTTGGTGAATGGGTTAAATGCAGAAAAAGAATTTCACGTTGTTCACATTGTGCTGTGGTGTGTTCAAGCATGACTATAAGGGTTAATAAATTAACTTACAATATTCTTGCAGAATGCTCATTTTGAGAAAACTTATTTATTCACATGATTTAAGGTTATTTGTCTTTTCCTGCTGTGCAAAGTGACGTCCGTGTAAAATCCGACCAGTAAGTCTCCAGGCCCCCCATTAATTAATCCGGAAGACCCTGGGGTACCTGAACTTCCCCGAAGAATTCGGGTTCCCCCGGACACCGGTCGGCATGACAACATCACTACGACAACTACAAAGATGACCCGCAAGAGCCACACGGACCGCCTCAGTGGTCCCATCCTGTGAGAGAGAGAGTGAGAGAGAGAGAGAGAGAGAGAGAGAGAGGATAAAGACAGAAAGATACAAAGAGAAAGGAAAAAGAAGAGAGAGAGAGAGAGAGAGAGAGAGAGAGAGAGAGAGAGAGAGAGAGAGAGAGAGAGAGATATGTTAACCCAACACAGAAAATCTTTCACTCATGTGTTGCTGCAAATGGACATTTGTGTTTGTGTGTGTGTGTGTGTGTGTGTGTGTGTGTGTGTGTGTGTGTGTTCCTATGGGAGTTAACCCAACACTGGGTTTTTTGTGTAAATAATAGTCACTCTCTGTAGGTGGTATCTCATTAACAGAAATAGTAAAAACATGAAGTTTTTCATTAACAGAGAACCATGGACCTTTACAACACACAGATTTTTAAAAAGCTCAACACTGTTCTACTTTAACATCCATTATTTAGTAGTTTCTCTCTAAGGCATCCCAGCTCAGACGACAGAACACAAAGCCTTAATTTATGAAGGATTTTACATAAATAAAAATTACAACAATAAAAATCAAGGATACACTTTATTTTGACGTCCCACTTAGTGCACAATTCTGTTCGGTCAGACAATTCTCAAATTCACAACAATTCAGTTGCAATACCGTTATTTAGAAATGATTGATGCAGTACTACTATTGAAAGTAGCCCAGGGATGTTTAAGCACAAACTTTACACAGTATTATTATATTAAAAATACTGCTCACACATATATCTCTCGCCAGGCAGGCACCTTTACTAAAAAAAAACATTTAATGTAATGAGAGATTGAAGCACAATATTTTTAAGTATGTACATAACAGCATCTAAAGATAATAATGCCTTCTAACTTTAGCTGAAGCTCAGCTGCAGCTTTTCTTTAAGTTAATGGGACCAGTGCTCAGTAAAGTTTGTCCTAACTGATGGCAGTTGCCTCTGTGGGCGGAGCTTAGAAAGGCCAATTAATTCTAACCTTCCAAACTGTCATTTCAGTGCATTTTTTACAGCCCTTAGTGCAGTGACGGAACCTCACCCAACGGTCACTCTCTGCCCAAAACTGTCCAATCACACGACGTCCCTCGGGCCGGACGAGCCAGACATTTCTCACCCTGCTCTGAGATGTGCGAAACCTGAGATTGAGAGAGAGAGAGAAAGAAAGTGAGAGGGAGGGGGAGAAAGAGAGAGTGAGAGAGACAAAGACAGAAAGAAAGTGAGAGAAAGTGAGATGGAGGGAGAGAAAGAGAGAGTGAGAGAGACAAAGACAGAAAGAAAGTGAGAGAAAGTGAGATGGAGGGAGAGAAAGAGAGAGAGGGAGAGAGAAAGAGAGAGAGAGAAAGTGAGATGGAGGGAGAGAAAGAGAGAGAGAGAGAAAGTGAGATGGAGGGAGAGAAAAAGAGAGAAAGTGAGATGACAGAAAGTGAGAGAAAGTGAGATGGAGGGAGAGAAAGAGAGAGAGAAAGAAAGTGAGAGAGGGAGGAAGAGAGAGAAAGAAAGAAAGAGAAAGTAAGAGGGAGGGAGAGAAAGAGGGAGATAGAGAAAGTGAGAGAGAGAGAGAGGAAGAGAGAAAGAGAAAGCAGGCAAAAAAGAAGGAGTAAGTGACACAAAGAGGGACACCTTCAGAGACACAGGGCCTTAGGGCTTCAGTTCACACCCTCTTTTTCAAAACACATTTACACACACAAACACACACAACTATACACTGATTCATACACTGTCACACGCACACACACACACACACACACACATATAACAGTAGAGATGAAGCTGATTTATTGTTTACAGTGGCTCACCTACCCATCGGCTTATAGTGATCTCATGACCACACACACAAATACACATACACACTTCAGGAGAGTTGGCTACCAACAGAGATCCAGCAACCGATATACACACAGGCCTCTCATTGTAGTTTGCCTCTTTCTTCCTTCACACACACACACAAACACACACACACGCATGCACACACATTAAAGAAAGACACACAGCAAGGGGTAAAGAGGCTGCAGGATAATCACTGTGAAAATGAAGCTCAAATTTACTGTAATTTTACCCCCATTACTGTAAAATTACTACTCAGTGAGACACATTTAAACAGAATCACCTTTTATCTTCCTTTAATCTATAAAACACTTTCATTCAAATTCATTCTCTAACCTTTTTATTGTTTTATAAAAGATAACAGAGTGAAATAAACTTCAGTTTCCAGGTGGGCCTGAAGAGAAGAACAGATTAATCAGAAACTGCAGATTAACAGCTACTCTCTGTACAAACATCTACATCTTCTCTACAGTGTAATTAACATTTCATCAACATTCAATTATGTTTATGTAGTTGTGTAAGTGTCCAAATGGATTCTAGCATGTTGCTACTTCATCTCAGTGGTATTCCAAGGGGTAGCTAGGGTGCTGAAAGTGTACTCCTATCATAATGACTTAAGAGAGAGAGAGAGAGAGAGAGAGAGAGAGAGATAGACAGACAGATGACAGACAAATAGATAGATAGACAGATAGATAGATAGATAGACAGATAGATAGATAGATAGATAGATAGATAGATAGATAGATAGATAAGTAGATGGATAGATAGATAAATAGATAGGTGGATAGATAGATGGATAAATAGACAGACAGAAAGACAAACAGGGTGGTCAGATGGATGCTGCATGGATAATGAACGGATGGATGGATGGACGGATGGATGGATGAACGGATGGATGGATGTACGGATGGATGGATGGATAGATGAATGGATGGATGGGTGGATGGATTGCTACTTAATCTCAGTGGTATTCCAGGTGATAGCTAGGGTACTGAAAGTGTACTCCTATCATAATGACATAAGAGAGAGAGAGAGAGAGAGAGAGAGAGAGAGAGAGAGAGAGAGATAGACAGATAGACAGACAGATGACAG
>JBBPCX010023904.1:0-16635 GCA_037974365.1 Hydrocynus forskahlii | reverse complement strand
CTCGCAGTTCAGCACTGTCCTTTGTACCATTTCATGCTATTCATTGGACTTGAACTGTTTGAATTTCAATAAAAAAAAACTTGAAACACTGGGGTGTTCTAAAACTTTTGACCGGTAGTGTATGTTATAAACTTAATATATATTATACTTATTCTCTAGGGGAAAAAATAAAACCTTATTCTATCCTATTCTTATTATCTATAGCAGGGGCTTCCACTCCCAATCCTGAGGACCCCAAGACCTGCACATTTTTGTGCTGTCACTCTCTCGCACCTGATTCAGCTCAGTGGGGTGTTAACAAGCTCCTCATGTGCTGGATCAGGTGTGGTAGAGCATGTAAAATACAAGGACTATGACTTGGAATTCCTGACCAATAGGACAGTATAGAATAGACATACAGTGCAGTACTGACCATCTTTATCCTCTTACTATCAAGCAGGCCAGCATCAGACCACTGACAGATCCACACCAAAAAACTAAAATAGCTTTATCAAAAATACTATTATGACTTAACATATTTGTGCTTGAGACACTTAAAATGTTGCATAACTGTAAACAGTTATCATCCAGTCACAGCCACAGAATAGCCTGACATGAAGCCAGAAAGTCTGAAAAGACTGGAAGCATTTTAGTGTGGGTTGAGAGGGTGTGGGTGATGCTCAAGGACTCATATAAGTTCTTTTTTGTGTGTTAAAAAATACTATTGTCTAGACAAAAGCCTTTCCTTACTATTCTCTTTTTTTTCCAAAACTGAGACCAGCGGAAAAATAGCCACACTGGTTACCAGGACAGCCAAATCAAACATCACACCATTTTAACAAATAAGAAATTTCAATTAAAATTTAATTAATTACTAATTTGAATTTACTCATTTAATAAATTGGTCTCTCTGCAGTCCTTATTTTACACTAGAACCACACCAGTAGTTCCTAGATATATTACACAGAATGGAAAGGAAAACCATACACCGCACAATACGCTGCAAAAAATATATGCTTCAAATAAAATTATCTTAAATCTAGTCAAAATAATTCATTATTTTGTCATTTAAGTGTTTCACTCCATTAGCAGATAACGTTTTAAAAAGCAGTTCTCCGAAAAGTGAAATATTCACCATTATTTTTTTTCAATAAGCCTACTTTTTAGCAAATGTAATAAGACAACTTTCTAACTTAAAATACATATTATCTATTTAGACCAGATTTATCATGATGTTCCTTGATTAAGATTTTTGACAGTGAATCAAAATCTTCATTCTGCTGAAAAATATGATGGTAGCAAAACCTGCACACATACCAGGTGGTACAAATGCCTACTATTAATACAAAGATGCGGTGTCCAGAGGTTTGAATGCAGACTGTTATTTGGTTGGAGGCACCGCTGCATAGCAGTGAATGTCATGACCAAATGGTGACAGCTGGCATCGCTCAACAGGATCAGGAAACAGGTAAGAGATCATTACGGTTATGCTCTGCTGCTTACAGCAGATGATGGTGCTCCTCCAGCACACGCAGCGAACAGTTCCATACACGCATCAGAGCAGCACAATACCCCATCCCCCAACAAATCAGAACACACACATACACACTGGTTGATTTTTACGCCTTGTTATGACATGCGGCCATACATATGTCCCATGGGTATTATATCATACCTTTCACACATCACTTCATGACGAATACCCTGACAGAAATAATGTAAAGTAATGCTGTTATGAACTGGTGACGCATCCATGGTGTCCTGTCTTTTCCCCTATGAGTGCTGGGTCTGGCTCCAGCATCTTCTACAAACCTGGTTGTGGCTCAGAATGGATAGATTTAAAATTACTGAAACTGGTATTAATGACATAATCTAGAGGTCCTTTAAAGCTTTTCTGTAAAAGTTCTTCACACTCTCATTAACAAATATGCTTCTTTAAAGAATCATCTGTTGAAAAGTTCTCCCAAACTTTTTCTTGTTTGGCCTTTATCCAAAGAACAACACTTTCTTTCTCTCTCTCTCTCTCTCTCTCTCTCTCTCTCTCACACACACACACAGACACACACACACACAGACACACAGACACACACAAACAGACACACGCATACACACACACACACACACACTTCCAAATGAGCCCTAGTTGAGAAGCGATAAACAACCCTGCTGGCACACTTTCTCTTCCTTTCAGTTCTCCCTTGTTCCCTTGCCAGTGCCTGCCTCACGCCCCCTTTTCCACTCTTTCTCCCTTTCACTCTCGCCCAGGCACTAATTTGACCCCTTTTAATTCTGCTTGCCCTTGTCTTGGATATGGTGCCTTCATACCTTTGGTCGGTAGCGACAACAGAGCGACTCCAGAGAGTCCAACAAACACGTTCAGGCAGAAAAAGGACCAGTGCATTTTCAAATGCCAAGATTTGGAGGAGAAAAATATGAAGTGTGGCAAGACGTGTACATTTATGCAAATCCATTAGCACCTCTTCTGGATGATCACACATGAATGATAGGCAGTTGGCCTGCTCGGAAGATGGTTCAATACAAAAATAAAGGCTCAGGTGTTTCTTGGCTTGGAGTGGGAGGTTCTTTACACTTACACCTGCCACTTGCAAAAATGGTTCTTCAAAAGATCTTTCAAAGCAGTGGTCCCCAACATTTTTTGCGCCATGGACCAGTTTCATGTCAAACAATATTTTCATGGACCGGTATAGATACAATTAAAAACAAAGAGTTTTCGTTTTTGACACATTTTTGCTAGCTTGTGGGCTAATTATACTGTATTACATGACAAAGACAAGCATTTTTTTTTTTCAAAATAAAGGATCTTGCAGATGCTGATAATCAATAAAATATTTTTTATTTTGTCTTTCTGTACTGGCTGGTATCAAATGACCCGCGGACCGCTACTGGTCCGTAGCGCCGTGGTTGGGGACCTCTGCTTTAAGGAACCAAAAGTTTGTCTCTATGTCGTTGGTTTAAAGCGCTCATTTTAACATTAAACCATCTGTCCAATATGTGTATCCCTTTCATGCCACCAAAACTTTCTATTATTGCTAGCATGAACTTTTTGTGTTACAGGACCTCTTCTGTGGGACTGGACCAGACGGGCTAGCCTTTGCTCCGCACATGAATCAATGAGCCTTCGGCGTTAATGACACTGGTTCACCAGTTGTTCACTGGATCACTTTTGGTAAGTAATGCCCACTGCATACCAGGAACACCCCACAAGACCTGCTGTTTTGTAGATGTTCTGTTGTGGTTGTCTAATTATCACAATTTGGCCCTTGTCACTTAGGCTTTCCCATTTTTCCTGCTTCAACTTAAAGATCTCTTGAAAGGTGCCACTGTAACAACAATAATGTTATTAGTTTCACCTGTCAGTGGATTTTAATGTTGTGGCAGTATAAGTGGCTTGAAATACATTAAATTACATTTAGAAAAATCTGCCGGAACACTGTGCAACTGTGACCTTTTTTCTACAAATTTAATGGTAGCTAATTCACAGTGATGTCAGTCAATAATAAGAATGCAGTAAGACACTAAATATATGGCAAAGCTTTGTTAAATGTCTTGTGAAGCCCCTGGGCACAAACATATTTGAAGGCCCCCCAAAACAATGACTGACTGACAAATAAATAAATAAACTGAGATTCAACAATAGTTCATGTTCGTTTCTGTTTTGAAAATAACCAGTTTGTGCTATGTGAGTCAACTTTGTATATAAAAAGAAACTTGAATCAGGATATCTACTCTTGTTCTTTCAAGCCAAACTAAACTTTCAAACCAAAGTTATAATGGAAAAACAAGTATCCCTACACATAACAAAGATAAACACTAGAACCACTAGAAGACACAAAACATCCCATTTGAAAGGCAACAACAAAATCACATTTATGTGTATGGTAATAACAAAAACGTGACAGCGTTAAAGACATATAAACTTTCTTTTCTTTATTAATTCTTTATAGTTGTTTGTACATATTAAATGACTATTCATTCATGTAAGGTTTACATCTGCAGTGGAAGTATTTGAACCCCTCCCCCAAAAGGTCTTGGCAGTCTGTGGTCTCTGAGTCAATGGCCTGGCTAGTAATTCATCTCTGCCTGTTTCTTACCAAAAACAAATCAGGCCTTAAAAATCTAGCATAACGGATCCTGATGATGTTGTTTTCTGCATCAAAGTATTTACCTGGTACAGGTCTAGTCAAAAACATGCCCAGGAAGAAAGGACATCTGGTATACAAAGTCCTACAACAGGTGTTACATTTATGGCATTTATCAGAGGCTTTTATCCAAAGCAACTTCCATTCCCTAACTACAGGGGACAGTCTCCCTGGAGTAACTTGGAGTTAAGGGTCTTGCTCAGGAACCCAATGGTAGTCAGCTGAAGGTAGGATTCAAACCCATGACCGCTTGGTCCAGAGGCAAGTATCCTACCACTAGGCCACAACCACCAACCCGAAAGTACAATAACAAGTCAGCTCTAGAATTGTAAACCTAACTCTCTCTGTATTAAACTCTCTAAACACAATATTATTTGCTTACATGAACGGTTCACTACTTGAGTTTAGAACAATTAAGTGTCACTGCATTTTCCATTAAGCCCAGAAAAAATACACAGAGCTCTTGAGAGAAATGAAACAACAGTGCATGGGATATACATGTTTTTTTTTTCAGTTCTGACGTCTGTGTCAAGAAAAGTGGAGCTACTTTACTTTAGATTAGTCTGAAAGAGAAATATTGAATATTTTGCAGTAAGCTGCAACAGCTGTGAGCCTGGGGGCAAAGTGGCAGCAATGTATGACAGTCTGAGTTCAGTTTTGGAGGTTTCCTTTCAAATGGCCATGGCTGGAGGCTTGATGCAGCCTGGATGAAAAAAGGTGACCTTGCTTCTTGAGCAGAGAAAAGGATATTGAGGCTTTTAAACCAAGACAGTAGAGCCTGGCCAAGGACTTATCAGAGTAAACCCAAACAACTGTTCTGCAGGAGAAGGTCAGGCACTGTAAGAGTATGGTGAGAGAGACACAGATGGAGAGAGCAGGAGAGAGAGTGAAAGAGAGAGAGACAGCATGCAAGAAATGGATAAGGGCAGGATTTTAGGATACGTATGATTAGAGCATGTCTAGAAAGTGTGTGTGTTAAACTTTAAGAGATGATTATGGTATTGTGAGCTTCTCACTTACTCTCCCATCCCCTCCCTCTCTTTCCAACCCAGGCGCCATGTTGAGATGACCTTCAACACAGTAAGGAATACCGCTCCCTCCATCTTACTATCTCAAAGGCCTGTTTCCTCTTTTCCTGTGCTAGAAGTCTGGAAGCTCATTCCTGGTGCTGGGGTTTGTGGTTAGCAACTGCTCAAGAGGTATGTGGGGTGTCGTTTAGAGTTGCAGGCCATATTTAGGGGTTATTAAGGAAGTATTTTTAGGCCCTCTGTTATGGGACACTTGGGTGTGCTGTGACATTTCGGACAAGCTGGAGGTCAGTGAACATCCTGGGTTTTGCGTGATTATGATTAATCAACCCCTAGAGATCTCTGCAGCTGTCACTATTCAAGAAAGCCTTGTGGAATGCTGTCTAGCTACACTGGCCAAAATGATCTTTGGAGCAAAATAAAGCAGTTACTAAAGAACCTTTCAATGGATCTTTAAAGTACCCTTTGTTTAAATGAGATACATTTAATGTATCTTAGAACATATCATTTTTCTTAGAACAGCCCAGACAAACAAAGAAAACTATTTGTTTGACTGTCTACCTGTTTTCAATAATATTTTCATTATTTTGTAAGATTTCTACATTTTTAAGCTACTGTTGACTATTAAGAAAATGCATGGTTTAATGAAGAGCAGGACATGAGAGACAGAAGGAAAGACAAGATTATTTAGATCTTATGGTACAGTACTGCACTGAAAAATACAGGCTCGGCACTTCTGATTCTGGCTTTCCAAGCTGTTCTTTATCAGTGTTCCCTGGCCAGATTTCTAAGTATGTTTTATAAGTATGTGCTATTTGGGACAGTTTAGTCATACTGAGGTGCTGAGAGTTGAGGTATGTTGTGGTTACGCCACAAGGCTCTGTCAGTGTGTGTCCAAGTGTGTGCAGATGTGAATCTGATGCATTTGGAAGAAAAGGAAGTGAGAAAGATTTGGAAGAGGGCAGGAAAAAGAGAAAGAGAGATAGAGAAATAGACAGAGAGAGCTTTAATAGATGGAGCAAAGTAAATGTCATGTAGAATGTCACAGCGGACTGTTAGTGTGTAGAGGTTCACTCAGCTGAACTGAGAGGGTATGTGTGATCTGTGGATGTGTGTGGATGTGTGTGTGTGTCTGTGTGTAAGAGAGAGAGAGAGGCTTAAAAAGGGGATCGAGAGACAAAGACTATAGGTCATAACACTGATAAGCTCTGCTAAACAGATTTATAGTCAATTTGAAATCAGAATTAGATCTTTTGTATCTTGTTACTTCTTTTTTCTGGTTAATTTAAGCACTAATATACTAAAAGTGTTTAAATATATAATATTTAATAGTACAACATATATTATCATTAAGTATTTACAATATTTACATTTTATAATGAACCATTTTTTTCATTTTTTCAATACTGCAGTTCTCAATGCATCCAGTAAGCAGCAATGTGTTAGTAATGAGCTGAAGCCCAGCTGCCAGTGTGCCATGTGTTGCTATAGAAGCCTTATTTGAATGCAGCATTTATGAGTCATTTTTTAGATCAAACTTGTCATGCCTTTACACCATCCCTCTTATTATAAATTTTCTGTTTGTGTGATAATTTAAAGTACCCCCCTACTTGTGATTTCTCAGGTGTCTCTGCTCTTTCAACTTTAATGGCTGTGTGAGAATTGGTGCAGTTTTCTGTGTTCCGAGGGGAGGGGAGGTGATGTGAATGCAGGAACTGTTTTTCTGTTTTTGTACTATGACACAGGTGTGTGTTCACTGGAGTTGAAAAGGTGATAATGTTCTGCCACATGGAAAGATCCCTCAAAAATACACACACACAGACACGCACACACATACACACAAAAGCTCCTATGTACACAGTAGAAAGTCTGTCCACTCAACTATGCAGGGGAAATATATTGACTGTGCAAGTATACAGACTGATAATATTGACAACATGGACTGTGAGAAATTTGAAATGGGCTGCATGTTAAGAGAATATTACCTAATCAGGTTCTGGGCCAGGTTAATAAAATCTCACAAAATTTGCAGTAAGGGGAATTCCAACTAATTTGTACATGTAAAGAAAAATAATCAGAGTGGTTTGATGCGAATTGCTTTGTTCTAAGAAACAGAATTGTTCACAGAGGTGGTGATGAGGACCTGACATTCAATGTGGCTCTTAATGGCTCTCAAAGCTCCCTCAGGGAAAGTTATTACATGAAATTGATATGAATACACTGTCTGATACAATAGTTAAGATTATAGCATAAAACATGACTTGTATTCATCCATTCTTTGGTGATGAGTTATGTGCCTTCATATTATAAAACTCAGAAGACATGTCTAAATGTACAGGTCATTTTCAATTAGAGATAAAAGGATTTGAAAATGTGAAGAATCGCAAACTATATCAATATGATTGCAAGAACATCCAATCAAAGAAGAAAAAGCATCCCATTATCCCATTAGCACTTGACAAACAACGCATGGCTTCAGCTCTTAATTACTTTAATTCTTTTTTTCAATCTGAATTCTGTTTTAATGCACCTAAAATTCTTCTCAAGGAAGTAACCTTCCTCCTCTTCCACTCCTACAGTTGTAATAATCCAAACAGATCAAAATGTGCTTATTACATTTTTTGGTTAATCATGTGAGTTATGTGCATTATTTGTTGATGACTTCCATGACTAAATGTGTTTGAAAACATTATAGAAAAGGCACATGCAAATAAGGAAAAAAGCGTGGTAGCGTCACATATCACACACATAGTAAAACACACTGGTAATCCTTGTTTATGCATGAACAAATGTGTTTTACTGTGATGCTTTTTGCTCTTAACAACATGGTAATCTGGGTGACTTTTATGACAGGTTTTATTATGGGGGCAAATTGGTTTCTCTGTGAAGGAAAACAAAAAAAAAAAAAAATCTGCAGGCCTACAAGATGAACAAAATGGTCCTGATTTAAATGTAGTTACTGAGGATAAGACTAAATTTAGGTTTAGAAATTCCACAGAAATGTATCATTACATATATAGAGAGGAAATGTTATTACATATGAAATATTATTACACAAAGCTCGATTTTTGCAGCCCAAATCTGACCTTTTTTTTCTAGCCTCAATCCAGTCTGATGAATCTGAATTGGAGGTCTGGACATGTATTTTAACCCAGTAACTACAGCATGTTTATTACAGTCATGGAACACATGTAGAGCTAAGCTCATATATGTGACTGGTTTGTTAAGCTCAGCGACTTGCACATGCATTGTTACTACGGCAACCAATGTGAATTATGCAGCAAATGTGACTACGGTTTGCGCAAATCAGATTTAGTTACCGGGAACTCAAAATGTGAAAACGTAAGTCAAAAAATCAGATTCAAGAAACAGCATTGAACAAAGCATTAGATCCCATGTGTAACATCACGTGTCCACATTATATCTGGATATATATCTGGATCTTGACATTGTATAAAAATGTGTGTGTGTGTTTGGCCATACAAGCATGTTTTTATTTCTGTGTTTGCCTACTGGCCTGTCTCCAATATTCAGAGAGAAAATAAGGGCTTGGACAAAATAAAGAAAAGGCAAAGAGAAAGTGCAACACCAGCCACCATGGAGACACTGAGAGGTGCCAAAACACTCCTTGTTGTCTTTTTTTCCCTCCACCCCATTCCATCTTTTCTATGTTTCCCACGGCGATGGAGAGGCATACATCACTCGAGACTTTAAAAGAGCAGCTGAGTGGGGCCAGTGCTGCAACAGAAACAAACACCTTCACTCCAGCTTTCATCTCTCTGTCCCTACTTTGCTTTTTCTGATCTGTCCTATTGTCTATTCAGGCCCATGCGTTGCAATATTTGATATAAAGACCTCACTTGATCACCAAGAACCAGAGATTTGGTTCATTTCTATATAGGGGATATTGGGAGATATAATCACAGTATTGAGAAACATGATGACCGTGCCCATGTTGTTATAGGACCTATTCTACTACTACTCAATACTGTAATAGGGTTCAGGATGCATACATAAAAAAAATCCCCATTCTTCTTAACCAGCACGGACCACTAACTTATAGGTAGACAGATGGTCGAACTCAGCAGAAGAACTAATCAAATCTCCAAGACAGCTTAGGGCAGGACACTTCCCTCTGAGTGTGTTCATAGATAGGAAAATGGTAGGAATTTGGTCAAAAATGCAATACAAAAAACAATGCACTTGGACGTGCTTCAACCACACAAAATGAAAGTCTTGTTGCTATCCTGCTACACTGAGATGTTCTTCAGAAATATTAGCAAGCAAAGAGGGCTATCTGAGGTAAGCTGTATGTGTAGTCCTATTTGTAGAAAGTTAGTTTTAGTCAGTAGTGTAGACAGGATAGATTCTTTGGAAGTGTGGAGCCACTCCTAAACAGTATTGTTTGCTTAAAATAATGGGCATGAGGTTTACATTTTGCTGAGATTTTTAGACATTTGTAGGACTGGCGATAACAGCATTTTCACAAGCTTTGATTACCCCTTTGGTGTTTTGAATACTCATTCTTAATATTACCCTTAAAACAATGGTATTTATGTTTTACCGTTAACTGCAAATTGTGTGTTTATTGTATATTTATTTAGACTCATTTTTTAATTAAATATCACAGCTGACAAATTGTAATTTTACACATGATTATCCCAAAGATGCCAATAGATATGACTATAGCAGTTCAAGAGGTGAATCTTCAAATATTTTTGTTAGGCAATGTGTTCTCATGGTTTAGCTACATGGATATCCTGGTCTTTTTTCAGTTTCTTAGTGACCCAAGTTCGGCTTTCTTGTGAGAAAAGTTACTACGCTAAGTGAACATTAATCTTGTTAATACGTTGACGACTCAGCAAGTTTCATGACTGTCTGTATCATATAGGAATCAGTTAAACTGATTGTGTTTGCTGGATATGCCACTTTTCACCTGGTTTTATGATATACTTTATTGAAAACAGTCATAAATAAAACTCTAAAGCTGAAAAATACAAGAACAGTAATGACAGTAGTCTGCTATAAATTTACCATTACAAATGAACATGCAGATTATTTGGTGTAGCCCTTGATAACACAGGTAAATCTAGTTCAAAATTCTAGAGTTTAAAAATGTTTACACATCAGCAGATATATAAATGAAAAATACTGGATCAACCCACAACTCCCATTGTGCATCCGTGGATTCCTATTCTTTCTAGTTTACTGTTCAGTGTCAAACTTTCAGACTTGAATAATAAGATAACTGCCGTAGTAAGCACGTGAGAGGTTCTCACTTTGTGCTCCAGCACATTTGTGTGGCTACAAACCTTGTCTTCTGTTGGTGTTGTCAGTATGAAGCTGTTTGATTAATACTGTTACATTCAGTTTTACTTAATAGAGGTAGCCATGCCTCCTCTGTAATTTCTTTTGCCTTCTTGCCTAATTAATCCTTCAGGCCTGGACCGTACTGTACAATTCTTGTGATAACACAGAGAAATCACACACTGTAAAATCGAATGTTCCACTTTTCTCTAACGCACACACATGACATGCAGTTATGACCTTGAAGCCAGGACACATCAACAGATGGAGATAAGTTCATGTAGGCTAATGGATTTGTGCCAGCATGGCCAACTTTCTAGCACAGGAGCGAGGGAAGACTAATCAGTAAATGGCTTTTTAGACATGAGTCCTCCAAAGCTAACCCAGATCTCTTCTTCAGCAGCTGTAGGCCAGGAGGATGAAAGAGGGAATCTTCTCGGTTTTCACTCTCCTGTCATTTGGCCAAGAGGAACTCCCCCGTACATTTCGGCACACGAGACCTACCCACCTCTGCGCACGTACGCACTGCAACTGGTGGCACAGAGGGGAGAGAAAAAGAGTGAATGAGAGGAGAGAGAAGCCCACGGACGAGTAAAAATAGCCTGTACTGAACGGCTGGGACTCAGAGGATGCATGGGAACAGAGGGGTTATTGTGCTGCCTGGCCCCGCAGCGACCATGTCTGGAGCCAGTCCACAGAACCAGAGGAGTTTGCAAAGTCACCTCCGTCATGCTGTCAATGCACAGACCAACCCTGATTTCTTATGCTGCACTGTTTAGCTGTTTTACCTGTCTACTATCATTTAAGACTGTTGAGGTTTTCTCCAGACCCAGGACTGTTTCAATCTACAGTTTGGTGCAATTGGTGAAGTGTAAAAGCTGTTTTCGAATCTGGGTGCGGTCCATAAATCCCACCTCTGGTCCAGCTGGGTTTTTTTTAATCCTATTTAGTAAATGTCGAAAATCCAGACTGACTGGAATTTTGTTTTAGGAAATACAGAGTGCTAATAGCATTGCACAAAATGCACTTTTTGTGACAGCTTGCATGGCTGAAAATGTGCGAAAACGTGTACTGTGTTCTTGCATGAGACATCAAGCACCCAGCAATAATCCCTGCTCATGATAATTTAGGTGCTGGAACCTGATGAGCAGAATGGCACAATTATGCCATCCATGGAAGAAATTCTTGTGTGAAAACATACCTGCGAAGACAACCTTCCCCTGGAATCAACCCATGAATTTGCAAGTTCCATTGCTTTACACATCTCATGCATAAGATCAATAATATGGCGGGTATCATAATAAGATGGGTATCGGGCTGAAATAATATAGCGGGTATAATAATATGATGGGTATCAACCCGAAAACACAAGATGGGAGTTCAGAGATTGGATATGCAAATGCTGACTGAGTCAATGCTGACTGAAGAGGGGCTTGTGGTGGCGGGCAAGCAAGAGCTTCTATGCCAAAGAAAGAAAAAAGTCTGAAAGCATTTTCAGCCTGAAAAGGAGAAAGGTGCCAAAAAACACTGTCCGAGAGGCACCAATTAACCTACAGACTGAGGAGTCATGGCGCCTCTCTCCAGTAACCAGTTTCAGCACAACAAGCAGTAACATCACAGGGAGGATTGCCTAATTTTATCGCTGTCACACCGATTTGCTAACATTAACTACCTAAAGATAGCCAGTGTCTTCAGAAACAGTCACATGGTGACCTAACTCACAGCTTGACTCGGACTCACCCTTTTCTGATTTGCAACTCGACTTGGATTTGAGTCCAAAGACCCGTGAAAGTTCAGCCTGAGAAAATGAAAACACAAAATAAACAGATTAAATGAGAATCGCCAACCTTCATGCAGAAAAGGACATCTTATGTGTGCCACATTGTGTCACAAGTTGCTTGTAACTTTTGCTATACTCATAGGCTGCTGTTCCAGTGGTGTCAGTTTAGATACAGCTAGGGCTCACTTGCTATTTGGACCGGCATCAATTTTCATAGGTCTGCTTTTCTCACAGCGGCATCAGTTGCGGATAATAAGCCTTTCTTTGTTAAAATAAATGGCCTGATGGACAGAAACAAAGTGCAGTAACAAGTGTAGCGGAGGTTTACGTGAGCAACATGTTGAACATGATAAGTTTACTTTAGCAACTGTAGATAAAATTCTACGCTAGATACTTGAGCCTCTACTCCCTGCCATGGACCATGGACATGACTCCACTTCAGACACAGTATATGGACATAAGTATTGGGACACCTGACCATTACACCAAAAGGAACTTCAATAACATTGCATTCAAATACATAGACTTTAATATGAAGTTGGTCCCCTTTGCAGCTATAACAGCTTCCACTCTCCTTGGAAGGCTTTCCACAAGATTCTGGAGTTACTGTGAGAATTTTTTCATTCATTCTGTAGAGCATTTATGAGGTCAGGAACTGATGCTAGGCGAGAAGGCCTGGCTCGCAATCTTCACTCCACTTCATCCCAGAGGTGTTAGATGGGGTTGAGGTCAGGGCTCTGTGCGGACAGTCAAGTTGTTCCACACCAAACTCATCCAACAATAACTTTATGGACCTTGCTTTGTGCAATGGGGCACAGTCATGCTGGAACAAAAAAGGGCCTTCGCCAAACTGTCTCCACAAAATTGGAAGCATGGAGTTGTCCAGAATGTCTTGGTATGCCGAAGCATAGCCCTTCACTGGAAGTAAGGGGCCTACACGCAACTCTGGAAAAGAGGGGTCTCCCAACACTTTTGGCCATATAGTGTACAGGGTGAATATGGTACCTGTCACATGATGCTGACATGTACACCCGGGTTTGATGTTTTAATCTGGCCTGTGTGTAGTAAACTGAGTAAATTACACAGACATTTCATGCTTTATGAATCTTCCAGTGAAGTGCCTTAAAAACGATATTACTAACCCTTCGCTGAACTAATCCAGCCCAAACAGAGCTTTTCTCTTTTCTCTGTGTCAACCCTGTTACACTGTCATCACACCTTCGCCCACTGTTACAAAGTCCGTATACCAGGCATATCTGTACTACATCACGGCCTGTTCCAAATGCAGTGCCAATATGTCACATTGTTTAACGAAACTCCACGTCCATGTTCCAGGCCAATCCTAACTCACTGTCCTAGTTCTGTCCAACAATAAAGATTAATCCTGCACTGTTACATGATCACGGTCTCTCTATCCATTCATTAGGCTGTCAACATATCACTTAACTCTAAGACACACAGTCCCACTCTGATGCCTTCTGCTGTCATCTCCTTTATTGTGGTAGCACAAAGACTTTCTTGCTCATCTCTATTCCACCTTGGCAAATCTTTTCACTTTTCACTCAACATCCCACCCTTTTTGTTTGTCATAATGGCAGCCATTATTAGAGTCAATTTCATTCTGCACATCTGCACTCCAAACAAACATACACTCAGCGCCATTACATAACTGTCATGGTGTTGGTCCTCTGTCATGGTTACGAGAGAATACCAGCATCTTGTATCTGGACTGATGCTGAAAGCTAGGCCAGGTAAACCAACAAGAAACACAGTTACAGCCTGATGGAAACACCAGGATCTTGAAAGATACTCCAAGCTTCTAAGGTAGGAAACTTCGTGTTTCTCATGGGTTGAATGGCCAACATACAAAATTAATGTTTTACATTAGACTAAATGTGTTTAAAAAACCTATAAATGGCTGATATACACTAAATGGAAAAAAGTATTGGGATGTCTGATCATTACATCTACAGGGACTTTAATGACAATGCGTTCAAATATCATGGAGTTGCCCCCCACCCTTGCAACTATAACAGCTTCCACTCTTCTTGGAAGGCTTTCCCTCCTTCTTGGAGGGAATTTGTGCCCATTTACTCTGTAGAGCATTTATGAGGTCAGGCACTGATGTTGGACAAGAAGGCCTGGCTCGCAATCTCTGTTCCAGTTCATCCCATTCTAAATCAGGCTAGCCCAAACCCTGAAAAGCAGGTGTCTCATTACTTTTGTCTATATTGTGTATATGTAATAAATATATAAGTGTTGTATTCCAAAATGTTTTTTGTCTCTAAACCCAACCCCTCTCCTTCAGTCTAAGATGAATTCACCTAAGGCAATCTGACAAGAGATCTTGCATTCATGTGACAAAGAAAACTAGAGCCAGGGTTGGGAAACAAGCATTTTCATCATTTTTCTGGGTGGTGGTCCTCAACCAGTTACAGTTTGATGGAGAAAGACACTGGCAAGGATCATTTCAGGGAACACCTTCACATATGAACCTCAGTCATGATGTGTAATACAAATTGTCGTAGCATAGATGGCAAGACTAAGTGTGTCACGGTGTGGCACCCAAACAACTTCACAAATGTTGCGCAACAGCCAGTGCAGCCCAAAACAGACACCGTTCCAGCCCACACCAGTTATGCCAGAGCTAAATGTGTTATCTGAGAGGTGCAGCATTGCCCAACTGGTTACAGCTCCCCAGACAGCTGCAGCACCACAACACACAACGGACTCGTGTGGCTTTAAATGCTGTGTGACTCACTATATGGTGCAACTACAGCCAGAGGCACTACAGCCAGCACTCTCTCCTCACTCAGTCTCTCAGAGAGAGAGAGAGAGAGAGAGAGAGAGAGAAAAGGAGGAAAAGAAAAAAGAGAGGGGGTGAAAAAATACATAGAGAGAGATTAAGAGAAAGACAGATAGAGACAGAAAGAGGAGAGGAGAGAGAGAGAAAGAAAGAAAAAGAGAGACAGAAAGAGGAGAGGGAGAAAGAGAGAGAGAAAAAGAAAAAGAGAGAGGGGTAGGTAGCGAGAGAGACAGAGAAAGAGAGAGAGAGAGCTAACGTCGAGCGTGTCTGAAAGCGTTTTTTTGCCGAGGCTTGAACGAACACGGCTGTTTGAAAAGAAGAAAACGAAAAGATGCTTTGAGGGACTGAGCTTTTAAATGTTTTTTTCGCACGCGCGCCCGGCACACCTCTGTTTGACATTGACATGCAGCTCTGCTCGCGGGATGTACACCAGTGATGAGTTGCAACGAGTTTAACGAACCGACTCTTTAGAACTGACCCACTAATTCAAGTCAGTCAAGCCCAACTATCATCTACTTGCAAAAGCTGCAATGACAGTCAGACTCAGAATACACAATGCATATAAAACACAAACAAAAACAATACAAAACACATAACAAAAACTGTATGGGACATCTATAATGCTGGAGGAATTTCTACAATTTTCATAAAAAGAGTTCAGTAAATCAGTACATCACAGTAGTGGTAAATTCACACCATGGCTATAAATTAACATGCAACAATTCTGCAAGTAAACCATGGGGTAATTAGGGACTTGCCCCTGCGATCAGAAGGTCGTGGGTTAGAATCCCAGGACTGCTAGTGGCACCACCGAGGTACGCTTGAGCTAAGTAATGTCCCTGCACACTGCTCCCTGGGCGCTGTGTTCCTGGTGAATGGGTTAAATACAGTGAACAAGTCCACATTTTAGTGTGTTCACATGTGACACTTACACACACTAGCCATACACAATATTCATCTCTAAAGAAACCTTTTTTATTATTGTAATAATATCTCTTTTGTAAGGGTTAAATACGTTCAAAGACGTTGTGGTGTAATATTTAATATATCTGTGATTTGTGAAAGATTCATCTTAGAGGTGTTTACTCAGCGACCAAATGAACCTCAATTCAGATTTAGGATTCGGTTCGAATGAACCGATTCATCCGTATTCGTCTTCGCCAGACACACACACACAAAGGAAAAAATTAAAAACAAAGAAAGGAGGAGAAGAAACACGCCTTTCCGCGTCGGGACCGGTCCTCACGACTCGTCGGTGGGTGCCACGACCTTTCTTTTCTACAGGAGGGTCTGTGTGCACGTGTGTGACGAACTGTCAGAGGAGCCAAGTCAAAGAGGGGTTACTGCGACCCTTCGGTCAGCTTTGAGGTCTCTCTCTTGCTCTCATTTTCTCTCTCTCCCCCGTCTTTCTCTCAGTCTCTGTTTCTCACTCAATTTCTCTCCCTCTCTTTCTCTCAATCTCTCAATCTCTCTCAGTCTCTCTCTCTGAATTTCATTCAAGTCTCTCTCTCGTTCTCTCACTCGGTCTCGCTCTTTATCTCAGTCTTTCTTCTCTCGCTCAATTCAAGGCGATTC
>JBBPCX010023884.1:0-16635 GCA_037974365.1 Hydrocynus forskahlii | reverse complement strand
AAAAACTACAATTTTATCCGCCAGGGGACTACGAGCGCTAGCTTAAAACCCAAAGGACTTGACGGTGTCTCACCTCCGCCTAGAGGAGCCTGTTCTAGAACCGATAACCCTCGTTTAACCTCACCATCCCTTGTCCCTGCCGCCTATATACCGCCGTCGTAAGCTTACCCTATGAAGGCCCCACAGTAAGCATAATGGGCACAGCCCAAAACGTCAGGTCGAGGTGTAGCTTACGGGGTGGGAAGAAATGGGCTACATTTTCTATTTAGCAGAATATAACGAACTACACCATGAAACAAGTGTATGAAGGTGGATTTAGTAGTAAAAATAAACCAGAGTGTTTTTTTGAAACAGGCTCTGAGACGCGTACACACCGCCCGTCACCCTCCCCACACCAAACCGCACAGTAAATAACGAAATTCTATTTTAAGCGGGGAGGCAAGTCGTAACATGGTAAGTGTACCGGAAGGTGCACTTGGATCATCAGAGCGTAGCTAAGCAGTTTAAGCGTCTCCCTTACACCGAGAAGACATCCATGCAACTTGGGTCGTTCTGAGCTAAAAAGCTAGCTTTCTAACCAAATCACCACATCACCATCCACCCCACCTTAAACAACACATAGACATTTTAATTAAAACATTCTCCCGCCTTAGTACGGGCGACGAAAAAGGCACTAATCTTTTAAGCAATAGAAAAAGTACCGCAAGGGAAAGCTGAAAGAGAAATGAAATAACCCATTTAAGCACAACAAAGCAGAGACTAACTCTCGTACCTTTTGCATCATGATTTAGCCAGCAAACCTGAGCAAAAAGGATTTTAGTTCAGAACCCCGAAACCAAGCGAGCTACCCCGGGACAGCCAAATTTAGGGCGAACCCGTCTCTGGGGCAAAAGAGTGGGAAGATCCCCGGGTAGAGGTGACAAGCCTACCGAGCTTGGTGATAGCTGGTTGCCTAAAAAATGAATAGAAGTTCAGCCCCATGCTCCTCGCCTCCCCAAACAACAAATGAAAAAGAGAAAGACATGGGAGTTAATTAAAAGAGGTACAACTCTTTTAATTCAGGATACAACCTTATACAGGAGATTAAAGACTATACCCATCAAGATAACTGCTTCAGTGGGCCTAAAAGCAGCCACCTGTCCAGAAAGCGTTAAAGCTCAAACAGAAAAAAATCTATTATTCTAGCATTTTCTCTAAAATCCCTATTTATATTAGGCCTCTCCATGAAATTATGGAGGAGACCCTGCTAAAACGAGTAATAAGAAGACACCTCTTCTCCTGGCCCATGTGTAAGTCAGACCGGACTAGCCACTGATAATTAACGAACTCACCTAAAGAGAGCAATGTTCCCAAAACCATAAACAAGAAAACCCCACACACCCCTTCGTTAACCCCACACTGGTGCGCCACCCCAGGAAAGACTAAAAGGAGAGGAAGGAAC
The DNA here is from genome assembly GCA_037974365.1 of Hydrocynus forskahlii. Taxonomy (NCBI): domain Eukaryota; kingdom Metazoa; phylum Chordata; class Actinopteri; order Characiformes; family Alestidae; genus Hydrocynus; species Hydrocynus forskahlii. The sequence continues at coordinate 15,194 of JBBPCX010023884.1, read as the reverse complement.
TCGGCAAACACCAAAGCCCCGCCTGTTTACCAAAAACATCGCCTCCTGCAAAACTTTCAACGTATTGGAGGTCTTACCTGCCCAGTGACACTCGTGTTAAACGGCCGCGGTATTTTGACCGTGCTAAGGTAGCGCAATCACTTGTTTTTTAAATGAAGACCTGTATGAACGGTGAAACGAGGGCTTAACTGTCTCCCCCTCCCAGTCAATGAAACTGATCTGTCCGTGCAGAAGCGGACATAAAACTACAAGACGAGAAGACCCTTTGGAGCTTTAGACACAAAGTCAACTGTTCTAACTCCCAAATTAAATGGAATAAAATAAAACACCACCTGACCAAAGTCTTCGGTTGGGGCGACCATGGGGGAAAACAAAACCCCCACGTGGAATAGACTATTCTCTTAAACCAAGAGAGATATCTCTAAGTCACAGAACTTCTGACCATAAAGATCCGGCCAATAGGCCGATCAACAGACCAAGTTACCCTAGGGATAACAGCGCAATCCCCTTCAAGAGTCCATATCGACAAGGGGGTTTACGACCTCGATGTTGGATCAGGACATCCTAATGGCGCAGCAGCTATTAAGGGTTCGTTTGTTCAACGATTAAAGTCCTACGTGATCTGAGTTCAGACCGGAGTAATCCAGGTCAGTTTCTATCTGTAATGCCATTTTTTCTAGTACGAAAGGACCGAGAAAATGAGGCCCATGCTTTAAGCACGCCTCCCTCTAACTTTATGAAACCAACTCAATAAGACGAAAGAAGGGCAAAACCAGCCCCAAGATAAGAGGAAAAGCTAAGGTGGCAGAGCCCGGATAAATGCAAAAGGCCTAAGCCCTTTTTCTCAGGGGTTCAAATCCCCTCCTTAACTATGCCAACTCTCCTATTTACCCACCTAATTAACCCCCTTGCTTACATTATTCCAATCCTCTTAGCAGTAGCCTTCCTCACCTTAATCGAACGAAAAGTTTTAGGGTATATGCAACTACGAAAAGGCCCCAACGTAGTGGGCCCCTACGGCCTCCTCCAACCTATTGCTGATGGTATTAAACTCTTTATTAAAGAACCAGTACGCCCATCAACTTCATCCCCCTTCTTATTCTTAGCAGCGCCCACACTAGCTCTCACCCTAGCCCTCATACTATGGGTTCCCATGCCAACCCCCTACCCAATCGCCGACCTAAACCTGGGAATCCTTTTCATTTTGGCCCTCTCCAGCCTTGCTGTATATTCTATCCTAGGCTCCGGATGGGCCTCCAACTCAAAATATGCCCTAATTGGGGCCCTTCGAGCAGTAGCACAAACAATCTCATATGAGGTCAGCTTAGGGTTAATCTTACTATCCATCATTATTTTTACAGGAGGCTTTACCCTGCAAACATTTAACACCAGTCAAGAGCCCATTTGACTTCTACTCCCTGCCTGACCGCTAGCAGCAATATGATACATCTCAACACTAGCAGAAACAAACCGGGCCCCATTTGACCTCACAGAAGGAGAGTCCGAACTAGTATCTGGTTTTAATGTAGAATATGCCGGAGGCCCCTTCGCATTATTTTTTCTAGCGGAATACGCCAACATCCTACTAATAAATACCCTTTCAACAATTCTTTTCTTAGGGGCATCCCACATCCCCACACTCCCCGAACTAACATCAATTAACCTTATAACCAAAGCTGCTCTCCTGTCAATCCTGTTTTTATGGGTACGAGCCTCATACCCCCGATTTCGATACGACCAACTAATGCACCTAGTCTGAAAAAACTTTCTCCCCACTACGCTAGCCATAATCCTATGACACATAGCCCTCCTAATTGCCTTCGCAGGCCTACCACCTCAATAGCAGCAGGAGCCGTGCCCGAATGCCCAGGGGCCACTTTGATAGAGTGACTTATGAAGGTTAAAATCCTCCCAGCTCCTAGAAAGAAGGGACTCGAACCCAAACTCAAGAGATCAAAACTCTTAGTGCTACCAGTACACCACTTCCTAGTAGAGTCAGCTAAAAAAGCTTTTGGGCCCATACCCCAAAAATGTTGGTTAAAACCCTTCCCCTACTAATGAACCCATATGTACTTACTATTCTCCTCCTCAGCCTTGGCCTAGGCACAACCCTCACTTTCGCGAGCACACACTGACTCCTCGCCTGAATAGGCCTTGAAATCAACACATTAGCCATCCTACCCCTCATAGCCCAACATCATCACCCACGAGCCGTAGAAGCCACAACCAAATATTTTCTCACCCAAGCAACAGCAGCAGCAACAATATTGTTTGCCACCACAACCAATGCGTGACTCACCGGCGAATGAAATATTACCCTCATACTCCACCCCCTTCCATCTACGCTCATCACAACAGCCCTAGCACTTAAAGTGGGTCTCGCCCCCCTGCACCTTTGGCTACCAGAAGTCCTCCAAGGACTAGACCTATCAACAGGACTAATTCTGACCACCTGACAAAAACTAGCCCCCTTCGCACTCCTGACCCAAATCTCCTACACTTTACATCCAACACTTTTAACCACCCTAGCAATTTTATCGACACTCACCGGCGGATGAGGAGGGCTTAACCAAACCCAACTACGAAAAATCCTGGCCTACTCCTCAATTGCCCACTTAGGCTGAATAACAATTATTATTCAATTTGCCCCACAACTTACTATCTTTTCCCTACTCACATACATCATCATAACATCCGCAGCTTTCCTTACATTTAAATTTATGACTTCAACAAAAATTAACACACTAGCACTATCATGATCAAAAGGACCAACTATTTTAGCCTCCGCCACCTTATTACTCCTGTCACTCGGGGGCCTTCCTCCCCTCACCGGATTTTTACCAAAATGACTCATTCTCCAAGAACTAACAAAACAAAACCTTCCACTGACGGCCACCCTTATAGCCCTAACCGCCCTACTTAGCCTCTATTTTTACCTCCGCCTTTGTTACTCAATGACCCTCACAATCTCACCTAATACAAGCAACTCCTCCGCCCCCTGACGCCTCAACAACCCCCAAATATCCCTCCCACTATCAATTGCCACAATTATGGCCCTACTCCTTCTTCCAACCTCCCCAGCCCTAATAACACTCCTTTTTTAAGAACTTAGGTTTACTTAGACCAAGGACCTTCAAAGCCCTAAGAAGAAGTGAAAACCTTCTAGTTCTTGAATAAGGCTTGCAGGACTCTACCCCACATCTTCTGAATGCAACCCAGACACTTTAATTAAGCTAAAGCCTTACTAGATGAGAAGGCCTCGATCCTACAAATTCTTAGTTAACAGCTAAGCGCTCAAGCCAGCGAGCATTCATCTACTTTCCCCGCCGCCCAGAAAAAGGCGGGGAAAGCCCCGGCAGGGGTTAAACTGCGCCTTAAGATTTGCAATCTGATGTGCCTTACACCACGGGGCTGCTGGGAGGAAGAGGGCTCAAACCTCTGTGCGTGGGGCTACAACCCACCGCCTAGACACTCGGCCACCCTACCTGTGGCAATCACACGCTGATTTTTCTCCACTAACCATAAAGACATTGGCACCCTCTACCTTGTATTTGGTGCTTGGGCCGGGATAGTAGGAACTGCCCTAAGTCTCTTAATTCGGGCAGAACTAAGTCAGCCCGGGTCCCTTCTAGGGGACGACCAGATTTATAATGTTATTGTTACGGCACATGCATTTGTAATAATTTTTTTTATGGTAATACCCATCATAATCGGGGGGTTTGGGAACTGACTCGTGCCTCTAATAATCGGGGCCCCCGACATAGCATTTCCACGAATAAACAACATAAGCTTCTGGCTTCTCCCTCCATCCTTCCTTCTTCTTTTAGCCTCTTCCGGGGTTGAAGCGGGGGCTGGAACAGGTTGGACAGTTTATCCTCCCCTCGCTGGTAATCTTGCCCACGCAGGGGCTTCTGTTGACCTAACTATCTTTTCACTACACCTCGCAGGTGTTTCTTCTATTCTTGGCGCAATCAACTTCATTACGACCATTATTAATATAAAACCCCCCGCCATCTCGCAGTATCAAACCCCATTGTTTGTCTGGGCCGTTTTAATTACAGCTGTTCTTCTGCTTCTCTCTCTCCCTGTGTTAGCCGCAGGTATTACTATACTTCTAACAGACCGAAACTTAAATACCACCTTCTTTGACCCCGCCGGGGGTGGGGACCCAATCCTCTACCAACACCTATTCTGATTCTTTGGGCACCCTGAAGTATATATTTTAATTCTACCAGGCTTTGGAATAATTTCTCACATTGTCGCCTACTACTCAGGGAAAAAAGAACCATTTGGATACATAGGAATGGTCTGAGCCATAATAGCAATTGGCCTTTTGGGTTTTATTGTCTGAGCCCACCACATATTTACAGTAGGCATGGACGTAGACACCCGAGCATATTTTACATCTGCAACAATAATTATTGCCATTCCAACAGGTGTTAAAGTTTTCAGTTGACTAGCCACCCTACACGGTGGCTCAATTAAATGGGACACACCCATGCTGTGAGCCTTAGGGTTTATTTTTCTCTTCACTGTTGGAGGCCTAACAGGCATCGTTCTAGCCAACTCATCACTTGACATTGTTCTCCACGACACCTACTATGTAGTAGCCCACTTCCACTATGTCCTATCGATAGGCGCTGTCTTTGCTATTATGGGGGCCTTCGTTCACTGATTCCCCTTGTTCACAGGTTTTACCCTCCACAGCACCTGAACAAAAATTCACTTTGGCGTAATATTTATTGGTGTTAACCTCACCTTCTTTCCCCAACACTTCCTAGGGTTAGCCGGCATGCCTCGACGGTACTCTGACTACCCGGATGCTTACACCCTTTGAAACACAATTTCCTCAATCGGCTCATTGATCTCTCTTATCGCTGTGGTAATGTTTTTATTCATCTTATGAGAAGCATTTGCTGCTAAACGAGAAGTGCTATCCACCGAACTTACCTCAACAAACGTTGAGTGACTTCACGGATGCCCCCCTCCCTACCACACGTTTGAAGAACCAGCATTTGTTCAGGTACAATCATGCGAGAAAGGAAGGAATTGAACCCCCGTAAACTAATTTCAAGTCAGTCACATAACCACTCTGTCACTTTCTTCATAAGGTACTAGTAAAATATTACATTGCTTTGTCAAGGCAAAATTGCAAGTTAGACCCCTGCGTATCTTAAGCTATTTAGCTTAATGGCACATCCCTCACAATTAGGATTCCAAGACGCGGCCTCCCCAGTAATAGAAGAACTTCTCCACTTCCACGATCATGCATTAATAATCGTTTTTTTGATCAGCACTTTAGTGCTGTATATTATTGTCGCCATGGTTTCTACTAAGTTAACTAACAAATACATCTTAGACTCCCAAGAAATTGAAATTATCTGAACAATCTTGCCTGCAGTTATCCTTATTATAATTGCCCTCCCTTCCCTCCGAATCCTATATCTTATAGACGAAATTAACAACCCACACTTAACCGTAAAAGCTATTGGCCATCAATGGTACTGAAGCTACGAATACACAGACTATGAAAATCTTGGCTTCGATTCCTACATAATCCCCACCCAAGATTTAACCCCGGGCCAATTCCGCCTTCTGGAAACAGACCACCGCATGGTTGTCCCCATAGAAGCACCAATCCGAATTTTAGTCTCAGCCGAAGATGTTCTTCACTCCTGAGCTGTCCCCGCCCTGGGGGTAAAAATAGATGCGGTCCCTGGGCGCCTAAACCAAACAGCCTTTATTGCCTCCCGCCCTGGGGTATTCTACGGACAATGCTCCGAAATCTGCGGCGCCAACCATAGCTTTATGCCGATCGTAGTAGAAGCCGTCCCCCTAGAACATTTTGAAAATTGATCCTCCCTAATACTTGAAGACGCCTCACTAGAAAGCTAAATAGGGTCAAGCGCTAGCCTTTTAAGCTAGATACTGGTGCCTCCCAACCACCTCTAGTGGCATGCCCCAACTAAACCCCTCCCCATGGTTTCTTATCCTATTATTTTCTTGAATAATCTTCTTACTAATTATTCCATCCAAAGTACTCAAACATATCTTCCCAAACGAGCCAGAAATACTAAATACTAAAAACTCAAAGCCAGAACCTTGAAACTGACCATGACTCTAAGCTTTTTCGACCAGTTTATAAGCCCCACATATTTAGGCATTCCATTGATAGCCATCGCACTCACATTTCCCTGAATTATACTACCCGCCCCCTCAAACCGATGGCTTAATAACCGAATAATTACACTCCAAAGCTGGTTTATCAATCGATTTACACAACAACTGCTCCTCCCACTCAATCTGCCCGGCCACAAATGAGCTCTTATACTGACCTCCCTAATAATCCTTCTACTATCCCTTAATATGCTAGGACTCCTGCCATACACCTTTACCCCAACCACACAACTCTCCCTAAACATGGGCATAGCCCTTCCATTCTGGTTAGCCACCGTCATTATTGGAATACGCAATCAACCAACTGCAGCGCTGGGCCACCTCCTGCCAGAAGGCACCCCCATCCCCCTCATCCCCATCCTAATCATTATTGAAACAATTAGCCTATTCATCCGGCCTCTGGCCCTAGGCGTTCGACTCACCGCTAACCTGACAGCTGGTCATCTGTTAATTCAACTAATCGCCACTGCAACACTAATTCTCCTCCCTAAAATCACAACTGTAGCCCTCCTAACCGCCCTAGTCCTCCTCCTCCTCACACTTCTTGAGGTGGCAGTAGCAATAATTCAAGCATACGTATTTGTCCTGCTGTTAAGTCTGTACCTACAAGAAAACACCTAATGGCCCACCAAGCTCACGCGTATCACATAGTCAATCCAAGCCCTTGGCCCCTAACCGGCGCAATCGCAGCCCTCCTAATGACATCAGGCCTCGCTATTTGATTTCACTTCCACTCAACAGTGTTAATAACCCTAGGCTTAATCCTCCTTCTATTGACAATATACCAGTGGTGACGAGACATCATCCGAGAAAGCACCTTTCAAGGACACCATACCCCCCCGGTCCAAAAAGGCTTGCGATACGGAATAATCTTATTTATCACATCTGAAGTCTTCTTTTTCCTCGGGTTTTTTTGAGCCTTTTATCACTCAAGCCTTGCCCCTACCCCTGAACTAGGGGGTTGCTGGCCCCCAACAGGAATTACTACACTTGACCCCTTTGAAGTCCCACTTCTAAACACCGCAGTTCTTTTGGCTTCGGGCGTGACTGTCACATGAGCCCATCACAGCCTAATAGAGGGCGAACGCAAACAAGCCATCCAAGCACTCTCTCTTACCATTATTCTAGGCTTCTACTTCACTGCACTACAAGCCATAGAATATTATGAAGCCCCCTTTACAATTGCCGATGGTGTGTACGGGTCCACATTCTTTGTGGCAACAGGATTCCATGGCCTACACGTTATTATTGGCTCTACATTTCTAGCTATCTGCCTTATCCGCCAAATCCTGTACCACTTTACATCCCAACACCACTTTGGATTTGAAGCAGCCGCCTGATACTGACACTTCGTTGACGTCGTATGGCTCTTCCTATATATCTCTGTCTACTGATGAGGCTCATATCTTTCTAGTATAGACTAGTACAAATGACTTCCAATTATTTAATCTTGGTTAAAGTCCAAGGAAAGATAATGAATTTAATTACAACAACTCTCCTAATCTGCTCAATCCTCTCACTCCTGCTAGCCCTCCTATCCTTTTGACTTCCCCAAATAAACCCTGACATAGAAAAACTATCCCCCTACGAGTGCGGCTTTGACCCCCTCGGGTCCGCACGATTACCTTTTTCCTTACGATTCTTTTTAATCGCAATTCTCTTTCTCCTGTTTGACCTAGAAATTGCCCTTCTTCTCCCCCTGCCATGGGGAAACCAACTTAATCCAGCCCAAACCCTTTTCTGAGCCATGACTATCCTTATTCTACTTACCCTGGGACTAATTTATGAATGATCTCAAGGAGGCCTAGAGTGAGCAGAATAGGGGGTTAGTCCAGCAAAAGACCTTTGATTTCGGCTCAAAAAATTGTGGTTAAACCCCACAACCCTCTTATGACACCCGCACATTTTAGCTTCTCCTCAGCATTCATCCTAGGACTTATAGGACTAACCTTTCACCGCACCCATCTTTTATCGGCCCTCCTATGCCTAGAAGGAATAATACTTTCCCTTTATATTGCTCTAGCCCTATGAGCCCTTCAGCTAGAAATCGCCGCCTTTTCATCAGCCCCCATACTACTCCTGGCCTTTTCAGCCTGCGAAGCCGGCGCCGGCCTCGCCCTCCTAGTTGCCACAGCCCGCACCCACGGCACAGACCACCTTCAAAACCTAAACCTCTTACAATGTTAAAAATTCTTATCCCAACAACCATACTTTTTCCCACAATCTGATTAACCCCTGCAAAATGACTCTGAACCGCAACAACAGCTCAAAGCCTTCTAATTGCAACAGCCAGCCTAGGCTGGCTCAAGTGAAACACAGAAACAGGCTGAACAGCCTCAAACATCTATATAGGGACAGACCCGCTCTCTACCCCCCTGCTAATTTTAACCTGCTGATTACTTCCGCTTATAATTATTGCCAGCCAAAATCACATTGGACCCGAACCCCTAAACCGTCAACGAACCTTCATCTCCCTCTTAGCCTCATTACAAGTATTCTTAATTATAGCATTCGGAGCAACCGAATTAATTCTATTTTACATTATATTTGAGGCCACCCTAATCCCAACACTAATTATTATTACCCGTTGGGGTAATCAAGCTGAACGCCTCAATGCGGGAACATACTTTTTATTTTACACACTGATAGGCTCACTTCCTCTTTTAGTTGCCCTATTACTACTTCAACAAAATATAGAAACGCTATCTCTGACAATCCTCCAACACTCCCAGCCAGCCCTACTCTCTTCATGGGGAGACAAAATTTGATGAATAAGCTGTCTCATCGCATTTCTAGTAAAGATACCACTCTACGGAGTCCATCTGTGACTCCCCAAAGCCCACGTAGAAGCGCCAATTGCTGGCTCCATGGTCCTAGCCGCAATCCTACTAAAACTAGGCGGGTACGGAATGATACGAATAATAATTGTGCTAACACCCCTCACCAAAGAAATAGCGTATCCTTTTATTATTCTAGCACTCTGAGGAATTATCATAACTGCCTCAATCTGCCTACGCCAAACAGACTTAAAATCACTAATCGCTTACTCCTCTGTAAGCCACATAGGCCTAGTTGCAGGCGGCATCTTAACACAAACCCCCTGAGGCTTTACAGGAGCCATCATCCTTATAATTGCCCACGGCCTGGTCTCCTCTGCCCTATTCTGCCTCGCCAATACAACTTATGAACGAACCCACAGCCGAACAATAATTCTAGCCCGCGGACTACAGCTAATCTTTCCTCTTACGACAACGTGATGATTTATTGCAAACCTGGCCAACCTCGCCCTCCCCCCTCTACCCAACCTCATAGGAGAACTGCTCATCATCACCACACTGTTCAACTGATCCCCTTGAACACTTATAATAACCGGCACCGGCACCTTAATTACAGCTGCATATTCCCTTTACCTCTTCCTCTTAACTCAACGAGGGCCCACCCCCAACCATATTATTAACCTTCCACCCTTCCACACCCGAGAACACCTTCTCCTGGCACTCCACCTTCTTCCCGTTTTATTACTCATCCTAAAACCAGAACTTATGTGAGGATGATGCTACTGTAGACATAGTTTTAAAAAAACACTAGATTGTGGTTCTAGAAATAGGGGTTAAAACCCCCTTGTCCACCGAGGGTGGTCTCCCGAGACAACAAGAACTGCTAACTCTTAACTTTGCGGTTAAACCCCGCAACTCTCCTCGAGCTATGAAAGGATAACAGCTCATCCGTTGGTCTTAGGAACCAAAAACTCTTGGCGCAAATCCAAGTCACAGCTATGCACACAGCTCCTCTACTCCTCTCGTCATCCTTCATATTAACTCTTTTTATCCTTATAATTCCCCTTCTAAGCACCCTCAAACCAAACCCCCTGTCCCCCCTTTGAGCTTCTACCCATGTCAAGACAGCTGTAAAAACCGCATTCTTCTCCAGCCTCATCCCCCTAATAATTTTTCTAGACCAAGGAACAGAAAGCATTACCACTAACTGACACTGAACCAACATCATAACCTTTGATATTAACACCAGCTTCAAATTCGACCACTACTCCCTAATCTTTACCTCAGTTGCCCTATTTGTTACCTGATCAATTCTAGAATTCGCAACCTGATACATACACTCTGACCCGCACATAAACCGCTTCTTCAAGTATCTCCTTCTATTTCTCATAGCAATAATAGTCTTAGTCTCAGCCAACAACATATTTCAACTATTTATTGGCTGAGAAGGCGTCGGCATCATGTCCTTCCTACTTATTGGCTGATGGTACGGCCGCACTGACGCTAACACAGCAGCCCTTCAAGCAGTCCTATACAACCGAGTAGGCGATATCGGACTAATCTTAAGCATAGCTTGAATCGCAACAAACCTCAACTCCTGAGAAATTCAACAAATCCTTCTTGTCTCCAAAGACATAAACATGACCCTCCCCCTCCTAGGCCTAATCCTTGCCGCAACAGGCAAATCAGCCCAGTTTGGCCTCCACCCATGACTCCCCTCCGCCATAGAAGGCCCAACACCAGTCTCCGCCCTACTTCACTCAAGCACAATAGTGGTTGCAGGAATTTTCCTTCTAATCCGCCTCCACCCACTAATAGAAAACAACCAACTAGCACTTACTATCTGCCTCTGCTTAGGAGCCCTAACTACTCTATTTACAGCCACCTGTGCACTAACCCAAAATGATATCAAAAAAATTATTGCTTTCTCCACATCCAGCCAACTCGGTCTAATAATAGTAACCATTGGACTTAACCAACCACAACTAGCATTTCTACACATCTGCACCCACGCCTTCTTCAAGGCCATACTTTTTCTCTGTTCGGGCTCCATCATCCACAACCTTAACAATGAACAAGACATCCGAAAAATGGGCGGACTCCATAAATCCATGCCAGTCACATCATCCTGCCTCACTATTGGCAGCTTAGCACTAACTGGCGCCCCCTTCCTAGCAGGATTTTTTTCCAAAGACGCCATCCTCGAAGCCCTAAACACCTCCCATCTTAATGCCTGAGCCCTAATCCTTACTCTAATTGCCACCGCCTTTACTGCGGCCTACAGCCTCCGAATAATTTTTCTTGTCACCATGGGGACCCCTCGATTTCTTCCCCTCTCCCCCATTAATGAAAACAACCCCACAATCATAAACCCGCTCAAACGCCTAGCCTGAGGAAGCATTACTGCAGGATTAATCATTTCATTAAATTTTCCCCCACTAAAAACACCCACAATAACCATACCCCTAATTTTAAAAATAACCGCCCTAATTGTTACTATCATGGGGCTCCTAATTTCGCTAGAATTAGCCTCTCTGGTGTCAAAACAATTTAAAATTTTACCAACCCACCCCGCCTATCAATTTTCCAACATACTAGGCTACTTCCCCACCATTACCCACCGAATAGTGCCTAAATTTAACCTCACCCTAGGGCAACTTATTGCCACCCAACTTGTAGACCAAACATGGACAGAAAAAACAGGCCCAAAAGGACTGTCCTCTGCACAAATTAAACTCGCCACCTCAACAAGCAACATCCAACAAGGAATAATCAAAACTTACCTAACCATATTCCTCCTAACCAGCATAATAGCAACAATATTTATTATAGCCTAACTGCTCGAAGCGCTCCCCGACTCAAACCCCGAGTCAACTCAAGCACTACAAACAAAGTTAACAAAAGAACCCAACCACAAACAACCAATATCCCCCCTCCAACGGAATAAACCACAGAAACCCCACTTACATCCCCTCGAACCATAAAAAATTCTTTACCATCCATAACCGCTCAAGACCCCTCATATCACCCCCCAAAAACCCAGACCCCTATAAAAACCACCACTAAAATGTACATAAAAACATAACCTGCAACAGAACGATCCCCCCAGCTCTCAGGAAAGGGCTCAGCAGCTAAAGCTGCCGAATAAGCAAACACCACAAGCATCCCCCCCAAATAAATCAAAAACAACACCAAAGATAAAAAAGATCCGCCATGTCCGACCAAAACTCCACAACCAACCCCAGCCGCTACAACCAATCCCAAAGCCGCAAAATAAGGTGCCGGATTAGAAGCAACTGCCACCAAACCAACCACCAGCCCTAACAATAAAAAAGAAAAAATATAATTCATAGTTCCTACTTGGATTTTAACCAAGACTAATGACTTGAAAAAACACCGTTGTTATTCAACTACAAGAACACTTAATGGCCAGCCTGCGAAAAACTCACTCTCTTCTAAAAATTGCCAACAATGCACTAATTGACCTCCCCGCCCCCTCCAACATCTCAGCATGATGAAACTTTGGCTCTCTCCTACTCTTATGCTTAATAACCCAAATCCTAACCGGACTTTTTTTAGCTATACACTACACCTCAGACATCACAACAGCCTTTTCCTCAGTGGTCCATATCTGCCGAGACGTGAACTATGGCTGAATTATTCGAAACATCCATGCCAACGGAGCATCATTCTTCTTCATCTGCATCTATTTTCATATTGGCCGAGGCCTGTACTACGGCTCCTACCTCTACAAAGAAACATGGAATATTGGTGTTATCCTCCTCCTTTTGGTCATAATAACAGCATTCGTGGGTTACGTCCTACCCTGAGGACAAATATCATTCTGAGGCGCCACCGTAATCACCAATCTACTCTCCGCAGTCCCCTATATTGGAGATACCCTAGTACAATGAATCTGAGGGGGCTTCTCCGTAGACAATGCCACCCTAACACGATTCTTCGCCTTCCACTTCCTGCTCCCATTTGCAATTGTGGCCGCCACCGCCCTTCATGCCCTCTTCCTCCACGAAACTGGCTCCAACAACCCCCTTGGTCTAAACTCAGACGCAGACAAAATCCCATTCCACCCCTACTTTTCATATAAAGACATCCTAGGGTTTATTATTCTACTTATTACCCTAACATCCTTGGCCCTATTTTCACCCAACCTCCTCGGAGATCCGGAAAACTTCACCCCCGCTAACCCCTTAGTCACTCCCCCCCACATTAAACCCGAATGATACTTCTTATTTGCCTACGCAATCCTACGATCAATCCCGAACAAACTAGGGGGGGTCCTGGCGCTACTTTTCTCCATCCTCGTCCTAATACTAATCCCACTTTTACACACCTCAAAACAACAAGGCCTCACATTCCGCCCACTCTCTCAATTCCTATTCTGAGCCCTAATTGCAGACGTTGCAATCCTCACATGAATTGGAGGCATGCCCGTTGAACACCCATTCATTATTATCGGCCAAATTGCCTCCGTTTTATACTTCATACTATTCCTCTTTATTAACCCACTCATTGCCTGATATGAAAACAAATGACTTAACTGATCATGCACTAATAGCTTAACATAAAGCATCGGTCTTGTAATCCGAAGACTGAAGACTAAGCCCCTTCTTAGTGCCCAGAAAAAGAAGATTTTAACTCCTACCACTAACCCCCAAAGCTAGTATTCTAAACTAAACTATTTTCTGTCCCCTATCTTAGGACTATGAAATTTTAAGTGCATACCATGGTATATCATACATAATGATCCCCCTACATATATGGTATATATTACATATGGTATAGTACATAATATGTATTATCTTACATCATGGGTTAAAAACATTACATTATAATTAACCATATCATTGTCCCATACATTATAACATCACCATTCATCCAAGACTCAAATAAAGCATTATAATAGTTCCTACAAAATCAATAAATTAACCTGATAAATCGAATAATCCCCATAACTCCATCACAAATTTTTCTATGTTTGACTCAATTAATATCGGCCCTCAATATATTAATGTAGTAAGAGACCACCAACCATTTATAACTTAATGTTAATTATCCTTGATAGGTCACGGACAACAATTGTGGGGGTTTCACTTAGTGAACTATTACTGGCATCTGGTTCCTATTTCAGGGCCATAAATATTTAACTCCTCTAACAGTGAAATCCACGGGACATCTGATTATTGAGGTGGGTATCGACTGTTCATAACCCACCATGCCAAGGCGTTCTCTCATATGCATAGGGTTTTTTTTTTTCGGCTCACCTTCATTAGACATTGGTCACTTTCGGAGTAAAAAACATCAAGGTAGAACATTTCCTTGGACCAGTGATAATTAATGTAGACCTTCAAAATCATTCATATAATAACCACATATGTTTTTATCAAGTGCATAAACTATCAGTATTAACCTCATTGATCTCTAAGATATCCCCCCTGTTGGCACTTAATCTTAATCTTGGTTTTTTCTCGACAAACCCCCCTACCCCCCTACGTCGAAAGAGTACATATATCTCCTGTCAAACCCCTAAACCAGGTATGTCTCGACCAGCGCAATCAACAAGTTGAGAGATGTGTTGTTATACATTGTTATGTTTGAAAAACAAAATTTATCTAATTTAATAGCCTTTCCTCGACCAAAAAACTATTTTTTTATGCCTCGACCCTAACATACATAACTCAACAAAACCACTTTTTTTAAAAAAATAATGTATAACCTTAGCTAATGTAGCTTAATTAAAGCATATCACTGAAGATGTTAAGATAGACCCTGAAAAGTCTCATCAGCATAAAGGCCTGGTCCTGACTTTACTATCAGCTTTAGTCTAATTCATACATGCAAGTATCCGCACCCCCGTGAGAATGCCCCCAACCTCCCACTGAAGTTGAGGAGCTGACATCAGGCACAACCCCCGCCCAAGACGTCTTGCTTTGCCACACCCCCAAGGGAATTCAGCAGTAGTAAACATTAAGCTATAAGTGAAAACTTGACTTAGTCAAGACTAAAAGGGTCGGTAAAACTCGTGCCAGCCACCGCGGTTATACGAGAGACCCTAGTTGATAAATTTCGGCGTAAAAGGTGGTTAAGAACTTCATCAAATAAAGCCAAAAACTTCCCAAGCTGTCGCACGCATTACGGAAACAATAAGCCCAAACACGAAAGTAGCTTTAAATTACTGACGCCACGAAAGCTAAGAAACAAACTGGGATTAGATACCCCACT